>DWDT01005941.1:0-10049 GCA_018245595.1 Microceris scylla
AATAACAAACTCTGTTTCGAATCTGAACAAATTTATAAATATAGAAAAAAAAGAAAAGTGAATGCGCTGCGTAAGGGTGCCTTTCCACCAGAGATGTGCGAGGTAGTTAAGCGGTGCGAGCATCAGTAATGAAGCCGTAAAACGATGTGAATGTTTCCACCAGAGATGTGCTAGACTGCTGAGCGATGCGAGGATGCGTAACGAGGGTGTGAAGCGGTGCACAAATAAGCGATGCGACGATGTGTAGCGAGCCTTTCCAGATGCGAGCGTATTTTGTACGTAGAGAAACCTCGCTCCGCTAAGCCGTTTCCACAGAAGCTGTACGCAGCGAGGCTAGGTAAACGAAGGAATCCTATTGGTTCTCAACAAACACATTACTCGCTACGTATCCTCGCACATCCCTGGTGGAAACGTACCCTTAGAATCCTGTATCGTATGCACTTATATGAAGACTTCTTATGATGCAACATATTAAACCTTTTAGGTAGATTATTAGAAATTAATTATTGCGGTAGCTTAGTAATAATTAAATAACAATGGCTAAGCCATGCTAGTTTGCGAAAACCTTAAATATGGACGCCTAACCTTAAATAGGGATTTATGAAAATATTGGCGCGAAGCTACATCCAGTAGAGGTTGAAGCGTTCAATCATTATACCATCTCAAAGGTTGTGTTGCGAAAGTATAAACAATACACAATTATAATAAAATATTGCAGTAACAATAGAAACTGATGTCCCTCTTATGATGGTAACGTGAAACTAATTTAAAAATCGTTCATAAATTCCCGCAATATAAAATTTAAAAAATAGTAATATCTTAGTTATTCAAGATAACAAAAAAATATGATAATCCATTTACAATCTGTGGTATATTAAAAACAATGTGATATATTTTGTCTGTTAACCGTGCGATATATTTTGTCTGTGAGTTGTGCACTGTTTCTTTCCCAATCCAAGATGGTGAGTGTTCACACAAGTCTTGTAATTTTATGAAGATATATCAATAAAACTCACAGTGTTTCGTTATATTACATTAACTCTAAAGTATTAGTCCCTATATTTACTTCAATTAAACTCTAAATTTAAAACCATCGTAGGAGCGGCTAACACCTCACCCTAACCTCGTGGCGCGTCTTATACGTATGTTTTTTTTTATTTTAGCCGCCCAAGAAGGACGCCAAGGCTTCTGCCAAGCAACCTCAGAAGACTCAAAAAAAGAAGGAAGGATCAAGCGGCGGCAAAGCCAAAAAGAAGGTAAGAAATGCTAATTATTCCTAAGTGAGGTTATGTCTTCTTGTCATTAATGTTTTCAGTACTTTGGTGTGTTGAGGCAGATGTTCCTTATTAAATTAAACCTAATTAATTATTCCAACATATGATTATTTTTAACACTTGATGTCCATGAAAGTTAAAGTGAACTGATATGTTGAGTCTGATGGCTTCTTTCAGATCTATGATATTCTAAAAGTTTCTTGGAATTGCTGTTAATACGTAAATGGTATTTCCCTTACAGAAGTGGTCCAAAGGAAAAGTCCGGGACAAGTTGAACAACCAGGTGTTGTTCGACAAGCCGACCTATGAGAAACTGTACAAGGAAGTCCCT
The DNA here is from genome assembly GCA_018245595.1 of Microceris scylla. Taxonomy (NCBI): domain Eukaryota; kingdom Metazoa; phylum Arthropoda; class Insecta; order Lepidoptera; family Hesperiidae; genus Microceris; species Microceris scylla. Next base: position 1,606 of record DWDT01005941.1, read on the forward strand.
CAGTACAAACTGATCACACCCGCTGTCGTCTCCGAAAGGCTGAAGGTCCGAGGATCTCTCGCCAGGCGGGCGCTCATCGAACTTAGAGAAAAAGGTTAATAACAATAAAATATAATCCATGTTTATTGAAAAGGCACATTGATTAGGTTTACAATTCTTAATGGCTTCAAAAATGATCAGATTAATCTTGCACATACTAATGTTGACTTTTAGAAAAAAAACGTAACTTCGCGCCTGTAATCCCCGAAGATGTAGGCAGAGGAAAGCAGAACACTCCATTTCACCGGTTATGTTTACGTCCCACTATGGAATAGGTGGTGAGCCTATTGCCATGCATGGGGCACATATCCAGACTCCAAACCACTACAAAAAATCTAAAATAAAAAATGTTGTAGTGTTTAACCTGGGAATCGAACCCGGTACCTCCCGATCGGCAGTCACAACCAACACGACCAATGAGGCAGTCAATTTTAATATTGACTGATTGCAAAATTTTGTTTTGCAAATCATTTTGGTTGGTTATATTTTCTCGTTTAAATTTATGAATATTAGATAACAGAACTAAGTCAAAGACTATGAATCAAGAAAATTTAGTAGACATTGGTAAACCTCTCTACAAGATTCGGTTTTCTATGTTCATCACTATTGAGAACTCATATTATTGATAATTAAATTAGCTATTTGTCACTCCATACTCTATCTGACCTGTTGCAGACTAAGCATAAAAATATAATAATTATCAAATTCTAGCATTTCTTTAAGATATGCAAAAGTATGTATGTTAAAGGTGTATTTATTCAACTTTCATACTCTGAATTTCAAAAAATGGTGTGTTGTTCTATTTGGAAGTGTTACATGAAAAATCAAATTGACCTATCTGTATAACAAAGTTATATATGATAATAATACCAAATCATGTTTGCTATTTTTATTACATTTTATAATTTTTTTACATGCTTGGGAAAATAATCAATCCTCTAGAACAAGTTGGAAAAAATATGTAAATGCTGATTTTGTGCTTGAAAAATTTCAAATTGCTCACCTGTAAACTAACGAGTATGCAGAAGTAACTATTCTACGGATAAGTTGAAATATTGGGAACCATTGATTTTTGCTAATAATTATTAGATTATAATCTACTGGTGAATGAAATAAGTCTTATCGGTAATACATGATCAAAGCCTGCATTATATTGAAAGTTTTGTGTATAACACACATGGAAGCTTAGTAACATTTGGATTATCAAAACAATTGTAATGATGATTATTTAATCTGGATTCATCATGACAGTAAAAATACTGATATATTGAGTCTGAGCAATTCCAGTTTACCTAAAAAGGTTTTTTTTAAATTGCAAGAAAACTACAACTATGAAATGTATCTTTTCAGGCTTGATCAAACAGGTAGTCCAGCACCACGGTCAAGTTATATATACAAGAGCGACAAAGGGTGATGATCCTGTTGCGTAACATTATGGCTAAGTTCTAAAATAAACACAAAACCATCACTTTTTTGTTTTATTTTATTAATAAGTTTAAGATGCATTCGACTAGATAATATTTTTCAGTCAATAAATGCCTAAAATTTACAAACTGCTTGATATTTATCGTAGACCAATTTTATGCTTGTCATCATAATCTATAACAGCAAATCTTGCTGATGGATAAAGTTCACGTAGTCTGTCTTTGAAACTAGTTGCATGTTCTTCATTGGCTGTCTCGACTACAATGTTTGCCTGAAACAAAATTTATTTAGAATAAGTTTATTATACTTGCAAATTATCAGTTTGATTCACCCAATGCATTTGAATGCTGAGTAAAGTTTTGTATATAGATATCTATATATAGAACTAACAAATATTCTCAAAAGTACTATTATAATTCAATGCCATATGTAAATCCGTCCCTGATGCAACACATTTGTCACAAAATATGTCGCCAAAACGCCTCTTGTACATGAAACAAATGATACAAACCCAAGTAGCTCCAACATCACTATGCACCCACATCTGCTCTGTAACTAAACTCTTTAACACTGCGTGTTCTTCGCTGATGGTCTTTGCGAGGTGCTCCAGTCCGCCGCGGTGGTCGGGCACTGCGACTGCGAAGCGGAGCAGCCGCCCATTCGCGCCCAAACCACGTTGTATAGTACGCGCCAATCGACCAGAGTCAATATTACCTCCACTTATTACACAGACCACTCTGTAAATAATATATTTGCCTCATAATAAACAAAAAATATATACATATAAATTAATGGAACAGCTATGGATAGGAAAATAATATTCACTTTTATATAACCAGCAGAAGTTAATTAAGCACTTGCCGATGATGACAACAAGATTTTGACATGTCGAAGGAAGGAGCGTTAGGCCCGGTATCCTCCAAAGCGGAGAGGAAAGGAGATGTGTTTGAATAAACCAATCCAATTTCGTTATTTCCACATCTCTTCTCCGATTAATTTGGGTGGAAATGGATCATCAAGCGGAGAGGAGAGGAGATGTCTCATTTTTCTATAGAATTTTGTGCGGCGAGCAAGCAAGCAGCGCGGCAGAGCGGGGAAAAGGCTAGTCGGCTAGCGAGCCGGGCCGCGCTGCCCGGCATTGTATTTCTTCAACTTCTAATTCCTCTTCCTCAAGCAAATTCAGATATAACTTTTGTAACGCCATGACGTCTTCCTTTCTCCCACATGTCACATCATATCTCTGCTACACAAAGCTTACATCTCCTCTCCGCTGCACTTCTCTCAACTTTGGTGGATACCGGGCCTTAGGCACTGGTAGGTGAAGTTAGACGGTGGGAAGAAAAGTGTAATATTCGCAAGTACCAAGTTGATTTGTTTATATTATAATAATACTTAACAAACAACACTTACCGTTTGCCACGCAGTTCTGGTACAAGTCCTTGCATGACTGCCGCGAGGGAGCATACTCCAGCACCGTCAGCTACCAGTCTTTCACGTTCTAGAATGTTTATTATAGCTCGAGCTATATACGTTTCGTCCACCAACAGCTAAAAAGAAAAAATGCATTACGCATAGGAAAGCGACTAAAGACAAATATAAATAAATTGACGTACATTCTTGAAAACCAATTCTGGTAATTTCTAAAGCAACCAATATCTTGTACTATCAATATATGTAACTCTTTGTCTTAACAAATAAATTTCAAATTACAGTATATTGCTTAGACTAGTTATACTGCTAAAAAATTGTGTTAGTTGCTACTGGTTAGGTATATGTGCTACTTTATTTCTACAAAGACTTCTTGAACATGAGGCAAAATATGACTAACCATTCTGTCAAGTCTTCCTTTAATAGTAGCGAAAGCATTTGTTCCAACCACGGAAGCATTAAGACCCTGCGCCAAGTTTGGCACAACTTGCAAAGATACCGGTCTGCCGGCTTGCAATGCTTTCATCATTTTTGGAACCTTCGCACACTCTGCTCCCTATAAAATTAGTATTATCAGTAACTTTTTTAAACATTTTCTTTTGTAGTATAAGCTTTTAAAACTCACACAATCGTAAAATCATAAATATAGTTTGGTCTAACCACTTGTCGTTATACATTAGCAAATACTGCTGGCAGGCACTGATAGCGGAGATACGAACATTTATATACTTTTGTTAAAATATCAATCTATAGAATGACACTGAGACGTTATTACTTACATATACAAGACACGAGCACTTAAGCTTCTTGCAAGCTACTAAAACAGCAGCCAGCAGACCGCCTGCTGCCACCGGCACTATTACGGCGTCTGCTTCAGGCAGCTGCGTGATGATCTCCACGCCCACTGTGCCCAGTCCCGCCATTATTAGCGGTTCATCTGAACTGCGAGTTTCAATATCAAAAATTGTCAATATAACAAAAAATCCAAATTGATAAAGCTACGTCATGGTATATTTGTCTTTGTGTGAAAACACTTTCATTATAAATCGATAGTATGAGCATTTCTTATAATAACTGAATAATCCGGTTTACTAAATTTACAAACATATTTCATGGTAGGTATATATTTATCATTTGTGTAAAATTTCTATTCATAGAAATAGTACACGCTGCTTTCGTCATCCCTGTGAAACTTCTATTGTTGTGGCTACAATTTTTATCTTAAACATGTATACAATATTTAACCTGAGCATTATCTGTTTGTTGTCTCGTTGCACCTTTTTCGCGTAATTATAAGCGTCATCAAATGTGTCTCCACATAGAACGACATCAGCGCCGAGCTCGGAACATCGCTGCGCAAATACTGGTGGTGAATTCTCTGGTAATGCCACCGTTACCTATAATTTGATTATAACAATTTTACGATTCCGCATCCCACTTTAGGACTCCTGAGTTCAAATCCTATGCGTGCACTACTTTATAAAAATGTGCGTTTTAAGATTCAACATCACTAGTCGTAATGGTATAGTAAAACATCGTGAGAATATTATAACGAATCGTCGTAAGATGAATCAAAATATAACCGGTATTCCCAAAGCTCCACCATGATACGCAGCTCCCAATCCCATATTTCCAGTTGAAGGGACCACCACTCCCCGGCTCGCCATCTCGTCTCCACGAGCTATCAAGGCATTACGAACACCGCGTTCTGCACAACTACATTTTAAAAATTTCTCATAAATATCAGTTGGTGCAAAATTACTTACATATTTTAATTTTATTACCTGCCCGTGTACTGTAAATTTTCACATTTTAGGTAAATATCGTAGTCCATGTATTTACTGAGCTTTGCCTCCTGTAAATTTATCAATTAAAGATATAGGAATTATGTGAATAAGATATAATGCACCACTCACAATAGGTACCTAATATCTTATTCTTATAAAGATGCATCTAGGGTGGCGGATAAGTTAGAATCTGGTTATAAATGAAATATTAAATGAAAAGAAAAAACAAACGCAAAGTGGAGTGTGTATTATCCCATCTTCAATTCGCTCGACTGCTTGTTTTACATCATTGAATGACAGTATGTAAGGGCTTTCTGAAATGAAATCCGAATCATCCTAAACAAAAAATTTATATTATATTATTATTGCAAAATACAGAAAATTATATGAAGGTCTAATGCAGACTTTTTACCATTTTAGTACAGATTACAATGAATATTAAATTTGGGCTATTTTTTTTTTAATTTTTCTCTTTCAATTTATTGCTTAAATTGCATTGTGGATCTTGCAGGTCACTCAAGATGACATGTAAGACAAATGTTGGAAAGGTTTACCTTTTTTTGTACATTTATTTTATATTTACCATAAATAATAGAAGTGCCAGATACATGTACTTTTTGAATTATAAAGCCAAATAGATTTTTTTCCAATTTTTGGAGTTTTGGACACATAAAATCATAAAACTATAATATGTGACTATTAACCATTTTTCGAAATCAGATAAGCTGGATAGATCAAGGTAAATGAATATTTTATTTTATATTTCATAATGATTTTAATTATTGATGGTAAACTGGAAATAGTGGAGATATAAGCCTTTAAAAATCGAAGATTTGACTGTATAAAAAAAAAAAAAATTTTTATGTATGAGATCTGTATGAAACTGCTTTTAGTACTCAGGAGTAACTATAAATCTAATTGTACTCAATATTACCTTGACTTGTGGAACTAACAATATGCCAGCCAAAATTCTAACATACAAATATCTTATTAAAACAGGTACTACATGAACTGACACTGTAACACCTATTCTCACAGACCATTTAAGGTATGTTGGGGATGTTACCTTGTAACCACTGTCTGCTCATTTACTACTGTGAAGAAAAAATCATATACAGGAATAAAAACAGACAATAAGTAATAACTTTTTAATACAAATGCTAATTGATAGCTAATGCATCATTCTGTACTTCTTGCGCGAGCAACACTTGGAGATTTAACAATTTATTTTTTAAAACAACAATTCCCATGAGAACTATATTTTCCGGTTTCAATGCTCCCGAAGATTCAACATTATAGAAGAATTTATTGGGTTTAGCTTCCCAGTTAAATTCTGCTTCATACTGTTCTTCATCTAATTCTGTATGTTCACTCTTGGGCCATTCATCAGGTTTTGGATATAAGGTATGTCTCATTACATTGTCCGGGTCATATTCAAAAGACACCCCAGCAGTGGGGTTCCATTTGGCATGTTCCTTACCGAACCCCTTCTTAGCATATGCTCTCAGTTTCAACTCTTGACCTTTACGAAGCTTAATAATCAGAATCTCATCAATCTCTCCATAGTCAGCTTGATCCTCATCCCTATGTCTGGATGTTACTGGAACTACTCTTGGGTCGCTTGATTTTAAGTCTGCAGTCGTAACGTGTCTCGTTTGGTCGTCGGTGCACTTTACATCTAAAGTGAATTCCACGCTGCACTCTGGACAAAAGTCAGCACACATACAATCCCTTGAGTATCTGATTTTGTCAACAACATCGTCGGATATCAGTGGTATAAGTCCTATACGGTGCGCTAGGAATTCGTCGCTTAAGACCGTCGAATTCGCTTCTAACTGCACCCAGTCGATCGCCATAGTCGGCGTTTCAGCAATAAATACACGACGCATGCTGTTGGCCACACTTAATTCCGTATCTTCTACCACGAACTTCACATTGTCGTCTGTCAATTCCGTTATATGCACGGAAGGCTGATTGGCGTAAGGCATTTTAAAAGTACTTACACGTAAACTGATTTGTTAGGAATCGCATAAGTTTGTGTTGATAGTTATTTTGTTAACTTGTTCCACATAACCGCCAAACCAGTAGAAAGTTAAATTATTAACGTCCTACTTTTGTACAATATAATTCTAACGCTCGATTGAAGCTCAAAGGCCTCAAAGCGCAAATAAATATTCTTAACCACTGACAATTGACAAGACGAATGACATTCAAGTGACACTAATTTTTGGTTAAAATGTTAACGCTTTGAAATTCTTTCTTTCAGCCAAGCAAAGTTGCTTAAGTAAGACGTAAAAAGAACATTCACAAATATATCTCTAGGATTACCATACAAATATTTACTACGAGTCAGAAAACAATAAACACAAAAAACATTACAATACACGAACTTCAGCGTGCGTGATTGGTATCTATTTCCCAGAGTGAACGTGTGGCCGCACAACTCCTTAATTAACTTTAACCGATTTAAAATTTGTCTTTGGAATTCCAAACCAAACCCTAGATATTTGACGTGAAAGTGGCCAGTTCATCAAAACGCAAATTTCATATCATCATCATCATTATCAGCCTACTTCCTACATTTTTTTAAATTTCGGGTTTGGAAGGTTTTTATCGAAAAACAAATATATTTCTGTTTCATAATAGGTATTAGGTTCTTACATATGAAAATTGTATTTACATTTACATTTGTCGTGGAACCGATAGCCGTTGGAGCAGACGTGTTCTAGTGTAGAAACCGCGACTTGGCAAACGTACTCGTAGCGTAGGACGCCCCCCAGCTAGGTGGAGTGACGATATACGCAAAGTGGGTGGCAAATGGTTGGATGCGAAAAGCTGAAGATCGAGCTCAGTGGCTTGCTATTGGAGAGGCCTATGTCCAGCAGTGGACTAAAATAGGCTGATGATGATGATGATGATAATAAGAAACATAGAGTGTACTTTACGATCACAAAAAATTTTACACATTTATTTGCATATTCTTTTTGTACCGACAATTCAGTAGAGTTAAATGAAATAAAAAGACAATCATCAAAGTACATAACAAATATATGTATTAAATTTTTTTAATGTCATGAACAATGGTCGAAATTGCGGAGCAATTCTTATCGTAACTATAAACATGGATATAGCATTAGTTCTGGATTTATAAAGTTCGGGGCATTATTTTGTATTCATATTAATTATAGTTTATTGCGACTTCAAAACAGTTTCATGTTTTTTTGCCGAATGCCTATGCAGCGATATTCGCCAAAGGCGCCACGATAAGTCACGAAAACCCGAGTTACGGCACGGCCGAAAGGTTCGGCCGTTTTTTGGCCGAAACCGAAACTAAGGTCGAAACTAGATTTCTTAGGCGAAACTGGCGCAAATTGAACTTTCGGTCGGTCACAAATTTTTAGGTAACATTTTTCTTGAAACATATCGCATAACAATTTTATCAATGCAATTAAATAAACGCTGCTAATAAATAAATGCAATTAAATAAATCTGGTCATAATTATTTTGATGATCAAAATCATACAAAATTATCACCGTCCCTAACAATTTATTTTTACTCAATTACTCACGTTTTCTTCTTTATATCCTTAGTTTATAACGTAACTTCACGCCTGTAATCCCCGAAGAGGTAGGCAAGGTATTACAGAACACTCTCATGTTACACCGGTTACGTTTACGTCCCACTATAGAATAGGTGGTAAGCCTATTGCCATGCATCGGGCACATATCCAGACTCCGAACCACTACTAGAAAATCTAAATTAGA
>DWDT01005942.1:0-10048 GCA_018245595.1 Microceris scylla
ACAAAATTATTAAATCATCATATCAGCCTTTACCGTTCCACTGCTGGACATAGGCCTTTTCCAAGGTGTGCCACTACATTCGATCCGCCGCAGATCTCTTCCAGCCGCTACCAGCCGCCTTCTTAGAATCATTGTTAAATAAATAAGAATAAATATTTCATTGATGTACTTTTTTTAAATATGTTACTCTTTTACTTTGTGAATCAATTAATTGTAATGTGAATCAATTAATTGTAAATAAATAAATAAAAAAAAAAATTGTAATGCCTAATTTTGCTTCTTTTTCCGTTGTGATTACGAAACCAGTCTTCGATTTTAATTATTCCTTTCGCATCTAATGCGTTTGCAGCTTGCTAAAGAGTGTCTAAATTCCATTGAAGCGATGTAGGTACACTTCTGTGAGGAACTTAATAAATTACAAAAAATTAAATTCAAAATGCAAAAAAGAACAAAAGCTTACAGCAAAAAATAAGCCCAGATGATGGTGTTTTTTTTAAATAATATGCTGTCTAGTACGGTTGGTAATATAATTACGTCATCAATATATAACCACATCTACACAAACCTTGTAAATTTACTTCAGTACCAATATATTTCGATCTAAATACAGTTATATCGGATAATGTCAATTCGGTTTCCCAATATCTGCATCCCTGAATTTCGAACATTCCCAAATGCTATGAGCCTCGACCAATAAACTATATCTTATAGTGTTGGAGCCGAATTTAGTCTGACTGGCCCGTTGGTGTTATCGCTGTGATGCTGGGGGTTGTAGATTCGATTCTCACCGAGAATAAATGTTTGTGTGATAGCATAGGTTCTATGTCAAGGTGAAAAAAATATTTTAAAAAATATGTACCATGTATGTAGATATCCCAAGATATTATTAAAAATTTTATCTACAGACAGTTATACAGGTAAGTATATAATTAGTGAAAAGAAATTTAAAACATTCAGAATAATTCCTGCTAGAATTAAATGTTCAATAAATACAACAGTGTTGTTCAAGAATCAAAGAAACTTGCTTTGTTTTTCAAGAAACAACTTGCACGGCAATTAATCACAGATTTAAAGTTTTGTTCCGAGCTTGAAACAAAACAAGTTGAAACATGTCAGAAAACAGCAGGGTCGCAATCACAGTTAAGCTTATTAAAACTGTGAAGACTGAGGAGATTAAATGTATTGGCGAGTAGAAGACTATTAATAATATAACAGACGAAGCAAAAAATCAAGTGATTAATGCAAATAATAAAAAAAATATGGTTATTTTATTTTACAGAAAAATCTTATATGATATCACACTTATAATACATAATAAAAATATTAAACAATAATAATACAAATAAAAAAAATAGACCCGTCACATTTACAAGAAATAAATGTCGATATTTTAAGATTAACCGTCATTCTGTCAATTCAATCGAACTGCAGTGCTTAGAATGTGTCGTTAGGAAAATTAGAAAAAAAGTATAAAGTACACTGTAGAAATGGCTGTTGTATAGCTGTTTTAGGTACAACGACAATGTATTATCCAATGAAATCTCAGGAGAGAGATATTTCGGGAGATGCTATAAATACCTCAATCTGTAAATATATATGAACAATGTTGTTTAAGTTACGAGTAGTTATATAATATTCTATTTATTTATGGAAGCTGTTTACGTGATCTTGTAGATTATTGCGTTACCATTTCATACATTTCATATGCTAAATACCGCAAATGACTGTCTCGTTGGTCGTGTTGGTTGCAAGTGCGACTGCCGATCGGGAGGACCCGGGTTCGATTCCCGGATCGAAAGCTACAAAATGTTCTAATTTAGATTTTATAGTAGTGGTTCGGAGTCTGAGTATGTGACCGATGCATGGCAATAGGCTCACCACCTATTACATAGTGGGACGTAAACGTAACCGGTGAAACGTGGCAGTGTTCTGCATTCCTCTGCCTACCTCTTCGGGGATTACAGGCGTGAAGTTACGTTAGTATTTATCCAAGTTTACATTTAAAAGATATAATACATTTGTCATGGTTCATATTTAATTACTTCCATATGCGCTACACTAATAAAATTTTTCCCAAGGCTTTGCCGACACGTTCAAGATCAAAGGTGAATTTCAATACATTTAGTTAACCATGTGAATAATTAACGAACGGTATTCTTGGCTTCGTTTACTTCTTATATTACTACGAATACGGTGAATGAATACACTAATATAAATAGAACATGAGCGTTATTTGTTACCTATTCTTTTTTTTTGACCTAAATTCATATCCTCCCTAATATTTTAATTTCCGTTTGTTCCTAATACCTACTTAGTGGGTGAAGTAAAATCCTTTCTAATCGTATTCTTTTCTTCAGCATTCTCTCTGTTTAGTATTATTTCAATTTCCTTCGCCACTAATAATTCAAACGGACTGCTTAAGCGTTACATTTGCTCGTGACTAAATAATCCTGGGAGGGCAACCGCAGTCTTATTAAATCCATTCCATTTTCCTCATTCTCTGCTCACACTTTAATTCCGTTTTGTTTTATAATGGATATAATCGGTAGTGTTTGAAAGAGGTGTTTTGGAGAATAATATTTGATATTATTATTTTAAAACCTATCATCACGCCTGTATCTTCCATAAGGAATAGGCTATACACCGAACACAAATCACTTCTCCGTGCTACTTCTGGGAATTTAACATTAATATTTATATCGAATGTACAAATAAAAAAGTAAACAAGGGTAGAGCTATCTGGTGCTATTCGATGCTCTCAACTCATCCTGTAAGATCAGTGGCGTGAAGGTAATATAATAATGTCTGAATTGAAAGCAAAATGTATTTCTTGAATCGAATCGAATATAAAATGAATGAATGAAATCTACATAGATATCAACGCTTTATGCGACTGTCTAACAAAAAGACAATCCTTCACATTACAAACGTGTCCGACGATGTTTGTCCCTTTAAGAACTGAATTATTCAACCCATTATGAGTGGAAAGAATTTGCTACACATATTTTGTGGTATAACCCGATCTACGCATATGCTTAACATCAATAATAACAGTGATTTAGCATTAAACTGCGCGTAAAATAAAATACAAAATCACGTAAACAGAAATCATTACGGCTACCAAGTAAATGAATCACAATTCCGGTGTGATTGAGGTTGTAATGGCCTACCGGTTATTGCTGCAACCAGCGACTGGTCTATGACCGTAGTTTACACCACAAAGCCTTCACCGCCGCACGCGATCGTCCACCAGCATTGTGTGGACACGAATTTGGCGCAAAATTTAAATACAAAGTGAGCGATAGTCGCATGAGGTGTTCGCTGTGAATTTCGTTCTGTTATTGTGTCGTTTTAAAAAAGGTAAGAAAAACTAAAACCGAAAAGCTAAAACCGTGTATGTATAAGTGCATGAATATGTAAGTATATAGCAAAAAATGAAAAGTATTGCAGTGTAGATATAGCTAAAGAAATTATTATTTTAAAATAACAAGACAAATATAGAGAAATTCTTTTTGTGTTTTATAGTGCATACAACTAACATCTCATTCACACAATCATTCAAATGAAGGGACAAAATAATTGATTCTATTCACAATAACACCACTTTCCACGTCGTATTGTTACTTTTTCGCAAGGTCTAATTAGTTTCAATATTCATCTCAACACTAAGGTTACAACTGCGAGGCTAAGTGCACAGTGTATTCGATGTAACTAAAAGACTAATTCCATGTATAGTTAACATTTTTAAAGTAAATAATTATTATGTTGGAATAGAACAGTCGATATAAAAAATAATCCTACATACTTCATGTCCATACGCATGTTTTTAATGTTCAAAGCTATTTTATTGAACATTCTTCTTAATTTATCTGTGAATATTGCAAAGAATAATTTCTGTGTGGCATTTCAAAAAACTTGTAACATGCTTTAATAATTATCCTATTATCAAGTGTTTTAAATACACAACATTAATTTCTATTATTATTGATATTAAAACATTAACATTAGTGTACACAATTATTATCATTACATAATATCATTTTCTTAATGTTATTATTCGAAACGGTGATATTAAAATGTCATACTTTGTCCAGCAGTGAACGATAACAGACTGATAGTGTCTGTGTGTGATATTAAAATGATTCTAGAAATTACTTAGGAGATGCCTATTTCCATCGGTGTGTATCAGGATTATACGTTTATAAACGATATCGTGGTTTAAAAAAAATAATCGACCCATTATAATTCCACTGTTGGAATATGGGTCTCCTCTCATATTGAGAAGGTTAAGGGCACAGTCTGCCATGCTGGCCAAGTGCGGGTTGGCAAACTTCACACACCTTAGAAAAAAAATTTTTTTAAATATCTCTAAGGTGTGTAGGTTTCCTCACGATGTTTTTCTTTACCGTTAGCAAGTGATATTTTAAATTTAAAACGCACTTTTGTAAAGAGGTGCGCGCCATGGATTTGGCGCAACGTGGTTGCTCTACCAATATCCGCAGAATGGCGCAAAATAACGAAACGATTTTAATCGTCAGATATTTCCGGTGGATTCACTAAAAGTTACATCAAACATTTTAATTGTCAAACTCATGTTATTTGCAATTTAATTTTCATTCCTAGAGTATACATATATGTTTAAGTATGTATGCACTTGAATGACCATTTGACTATACTGTAATTGTGATATATGTATGACTTTAGAGTATTGAAATTTGGTCGAATGTCCACAAAATGATTTGTTTATGTAGATTATATGAGTGTTCCAAGTAATTTTTACTATCATTACTGTTTGAAAGTGATAGAACCTTGATTTATTTCGACTGTGAAAGTACCTTTAATGTTGCTGTATAACAGCAGTAGCGGCTTCTGTGGTCCAATGCAGAGTTTTAGGTATATGAAAAATATTCACAAAATTGTAGGTACATAATATGTCCTTACATTCGATAATGCTCAAATGACCTCAGATACTAATTCAATACTACTGGTATAAAATATATGCATGCTGAACTCAGCATATTCATAAGCAAATTTATTTGACGCTATAGCTTAGTTGATTAGTTAATAATTAAAACATTGATTTCGATTTATTTAAACATCGGCATTGGTACTTACTCGTATAATAAAATAAAAAAATCCTTAGCGTTAAAACATTTTCTATTAAAAATAAAAAATATATAAACAGTGCCTTGACATTAAAGTATGAAAAAATATTTTCTTACGTGAGATAAGTACGTAGTTGCTATGATAATTGCTTGTAGTGAATATCGATATATCCAATAAATTAAAAGCCAGAGTTAACTTTGCTTGCGAATCGCAGTTAAAATAATGTCAGTAAAAATACATACTTTAAAAAATACATTATTTACTCTAATTACTTTGTAATACTGAACCGAATACGGATGATTATTACCTACATTTGTTACGAAACTTTCAATTCATTTTTTAAGTTGTACTAGAGCTCTCGATAGTGCAATGAGACATCTACAGATACATCTACATAAATTAAATGATAGAAGCCTGCCGTTGCGTGTGTGTGTAAGTGTGTGTAAGACAACTTACAATATAAGTTAGAGTAAGTTGTATTACACACACTACAGTGCGCGCATCACGCAATAACTACTGGACAGATTTTCATCTATTTTATTTAGTTTTACTACTTAGATACTTGGTCCTTATCTTAAAACATATAACATACTAAGTATATCTAAGTTATTAAAGTTTTAAGCAACAACAATTTTTATCGATTTTTAAAGATTCGTAAAGTACATTTTTGCCTTGAATATTTTTTGTTTTCTTATCTGTACCACATACAAAATATATTCTTGATGTCATAAACAACGCATGTAGTAGCAGGTATCAACTAGTACCTAATATAATAATTTAAAAATGATTTAAATACCAGGATCACTCATATGTACGTCGATTATAATTAAATAATTATGATTTAAATATTCGCACTTTTGAGAGCATCAATAAAATCTTATTACATCATCGAAAATTATTTAACGAAAACATTTCCAAAAATTTCTTATTTATTATAACACAGTTTTCCATTTGTGAATAGAATACAATTTACGAGCTGACCAGCATCAGTATTTACACTTTGGCGATAATTTGGTTCGCCGAAAACGCGTCTGATGCCATTAAAATATCTTATAAAAGTATTATTTAGCAACGAAATAAAAAAATTATTTTTTAAATTCCCCACATTCTAATATTCAAAGTCTTATGATACATCTAAATTAAAAGCGAAGATGCAGCAACATTTCAATTTCTCTCTACTGAAGATTATTTGACGATATATGACAATATACGAGTGTATGACGATCTGCGAAAGGCTACAGGCAGATGCTGGATGCGATAAACCGAGGACAGGGCGTGGTGACGTCATTGGGGAGGCCTATGTCCAGCAGTGAACTGAGATAGGCTGATGACGATGACGATGAAGAAAGAGTATTTGGAAATATTTAAGGATAACTACGTACATGAATAGTAGATATATTTATTATTATTGCATATATTTCCCAGATTCCACTTTGGGTATTCACTACCTCGTCTGAAAGTCGTCTAGAAGTCATTCCTTAATTAAATACGTTCTCTTTGCAAGTCATATTTCAACATATATATATGTATAATGACATGCTAGAACTACTCTACTATGAGAGTACGACTGCAGAAAAGACATATAAATGAAATGTGGAGAAGATATTCATAGAAACATAAATATCCTTCGGTCTGATCGTAGTCCGTCCAAAATATAATGTGACGCTCATAAAATGTTATTGCTAATCCATGTGAGTTCTACGTAATCTATCAGCATTTATTTTAGTACAAGCAACTTGGCTCAAAATATCTACTTTCGTCGATGACGGTCGCTCTTGCGTTTACACTTAACAGAAGTCTGGCAATGGTTTTATGACGTCACGTGAGCTACAATTAAATATTTATCATACTAATATGTTTACATTGGTCAAGTTGGCGTAATCTTGTGAACAGCAAACTTTATTAAATTTCTGTGTACCGCGGATGTGGTGCTTAAAGTTGAAAAAAAAATCCGAGGTGGAAAATTCCAATGTAGATATTTGCAAAGAGGTTAAAAATGTTATGACGTTTGCGAAACCAAAATTAAAGAAAACCAAGACACATATTTTAACGAAATATGTTAGATGATATCTGATAGGCGAGTCACAAATATTTGGAATCGACGTGTGTATATGAGTGTTGAATATAAAAGAAGAATTTTTTTAGATAATATTTAGCCTAGCAAATAGGCAGACGGGCCACCTGCTGGTAAGTGGTCACCGTCGACTATGGTCATTTGCAAGACCCGGATACTTTGTCTTTGAAGGCCAGCTCTCTCTTTGCGCTTCTCTTGAAGAACCCTTGTCTAACTTAACTTAAGAAGCATGTCCTAACTGTAAGCATGAAGATATTATTGTCAGTCTTTGTTTTTGCCTTCGTCGTAAAAGAACCAGCGTGAGGAGAATATTATAATGAAAATCGGGGAATTAATGGGCGCTAAGACATTGAATGTTCCGATTTAGTCAGTTTCCTCAGAAGAGGCAACGTGTATAGGTTTCCACTCCTGAGGCAGTCACACATCTCATTAATTTTTGATATCTGTTGGTTGCAATACCTTTCTTACATGATGTCAGCTGCATGTTGCCCATGTTTGTGTGTTTATTTATTCATTTAATCATTATTTTAATTAATCTTCTATTTTTCTATAATGGCACTCTTTTATTATTATTGCTATTTCGAGAATTAAAAAACCCAAACCATCTCCTACCTGTAAAATTCCGTTTTCCAAGAACGTACCTTCATATTCAATAATTGCTTCTTATGAATGCTCCTTTATGGGTATTAAAGTAATGAAGAACGTCTAACTAAGCACTTAATTTATATTTGTGGTCAGTGTTTCTCAAATTGTGACACGTTCAATTATTTCATTACAATTGTAATAGATATTCTGTTAATGATTTAAATAACTTTATAAATTTAGCGGAAAAGAAACTTTCGCTACATTTTCATGTTCCGGTAGGAAAATATAGCTTACCTTGCCCTTCCTAAACCGTAGTCCTATTTTGAGATCAATCTCGAACTTTTAGTCAATCTAATAAATCAATCACCCTGAACACTGAGTGCTTTACAAGTCACCTTTTTCCGATAAAAAAAAAACCTGATTCACGATAAAATTGGTATCTCAATCAGTAGGTAAGCGTAAAATACGTGTATTTAGCTTACCTAAATGCTGTAGCAGAAAACAGACAATTGTAAATCGATTTTTTTGCACCTTGTACAGGATTTACATAGTTAAATAATTGAAGCTCAGATATGCAAAGATTTCCACAAAATAAATCATGTATGTACAATATTTTAACACTTTATATTCACGTTATTTGAGATTTGAGTAGTACGAGCTCAGATTTGAAACATTTTCTCACAAAACAACATAGATTCGTTGTTTTACCACTGTATATTGACATTATGGGACTAAGTAGTTCAAGGTCAGATTTGAAATGTTTTTTCACAAGATAAGATATAGGTTCATTGTTTTACAGTGGTAAATCTCATATAACGTGAATGTATTATGATATATATTAATGTTATATGATATTTAAGTAGCTCAAGATCAGGTTCAAGTGTTCACAAACACGAGAACAAAGTATACAATTATATAAGATGACGCAAACTGCAAGTGAAAGTGTTGAGATCTTGCGTTACGACGAAGATTGAGGCAACTCGCCTTTTAGATCTCGCAGCGATCAGTGTTTATGTATTGCTCGTGTTATAATGGTTTTGAAACATGTGTTGTTATAATCGGCATCTTAACTTTAACATATAATCTGATCAACTTTTTGATATAATGTTATTCGACTGTTCAGTATAAGTGGTAAAAATAAACGTATTAAGTTTATTATATTCACTAAAACAGAATACGATACGGTTCAAGATTTCACATTATTCTCATAAATAAAGACGTATTCGTTTGCATTTCTACCAATACAGAAACATACTCGTATGTGTAACATAGGAAAGCTTGATGATACCAATAATGTTATATCTAAGGATATTTAAACACTCTTTAAAAAAATGGAACATTTGTAAAAGAATATTTTTTTCTCGCATAATTTTTGTTCTAGTAAATTCTATTCAATTCAGTCACAGTCATGCTAAGCATTTCCTGATATCATTAGCTCTCACTCGGCAGGCGCCAAAGCGATTTTTAAAAAGGAGCAACAATTTGCGTCAAAAATATTTTTTACGGTTCCATTAACAGACATTTTGGTGAATAAAATACGAATTGACGTGATTGATAATATCTTCGAATGCTATATTTAGAAAGGAATTACGTATATTCAGCTATTCCTTTTTCCTTTACATATTAAACGATATCCTTAAAATATCCTAAATATAGATCTACGCAGAAACGTAATGCTGCTTACAAATAATGTGGTATAATGTGACAGGAATAGTTCCCTAGGAATACGAGTTGTAAATAAAATGTATATATATGTCATGTGACTACTGCGTTCTGTGTTTTACAGCCCGCTTCTGTTCTACATTGTGGAAGCTATGTAACAGTTTTAGACGTAGCTATGTCAACAGTAATTAAAGTTTTAACTTATTGTATAAGTAATTAACATGAGTTTTAATTTTACAATTTATAATATTAGCATTTTGTCAAAGCTGGTAAAATGTAAGGTGCTCTTCGACGACTTAACGGCACATAAAAGAAACAAATATAAAAAATCATAACTAAAGATTGAGTACCACTGTCATTATCGAATTAAGTAACCGATTGCTCCGTTTGTACATCAATAAATCAATTTGAGCCCGATTCTTTGATGCGGCGGAAGTGAAGCCCGAATTGGACAAATTAAATTTTCTTACATTTACGAGTAACACAAATTAATATCTTGATAAGAGGACGGTGGGCCCTTACAAATTCGGACTACTAACCGGTCTAATTTTTTTTTTTCAACCCATTACAATTCCACTGTTGGAATACGGGTCTCCTCTCATATTAAGAGGGTTAAGGCCA
>DWDT01005943.1:0-10047 GCA_018245595.1 Microceris scylla
GTTTAACCATATTTGGATACCATATTGTCCAAATATTATTACTGCATTACAAAAAAATCTATGTATTTTAGTTTTCAAATTAATCAGTCGGTATAACGACGGATTTGAAATGCGCTCATAGTAAAAAAATGAATCATGTGATTTTTCTAGAAAACTACATACATATATAATTATAATCCTTTATTTTTATTCAGTTTTATAACAAACCCTATTTTTTACATGTGTACCAATTTTCACAATTACAGATTTAAAAAGTCATGTCAAAAAAACTAACAAAATAATTTGAAATGGCTGCCCTGTAAAGTTTGGTATTTGTGAGATCTGACTTTGTTTTACGACTGTGACGAAATGTATTGTCATTGTAAAATCTTGTACCATCTTTTTATAGTCCACTGTTACACATATGTAGTTCAACTTTGAGTAAAGGTCAAAATATCAGTGGCATTCAGTCATCATCTTTGAGGGGAAATTGGGATAGTAAAGAGAAGTGAGGAAGGAGGGGGTTAACTTTAATCCTGTATAAGGTTGCTGAATTCATGTCATGCCTCACTTGTATCCATAGGGCTTTGAAAATGAAGTTTGTAAAGAAATTTATTTATCTCTCCCTGTATGGGAGGTATTGGGTTTATCAAAACGTTTGTAGTACATTAAGCATAATGGTTGAGATTTTGTTGTCTCATTCCAGGGTTTCTGCTCAAATCTCTGTATAGTTGAATGTATATAAGCACCAATTTACAAAGTGTAAACTTTCAATAACATCTCAAATCTCATATAATTTATAAGTAAGTTTAAATTATGTTTTCCAAGATGTATGAAGCCTGCTAACTTGCACTCAGCCAGCATGGTAGATTATGGCGTTATTGGTTTTAATCCTTATCATTCTGAGAGACTAGTAACCAACGGTGGTGAGTCAAATGTATTGTTGGAAAAAGGGAAGTCTGATGTCACCATGTATGTAAACATTTACAGTGCATTCTGGAATTTGAACTCTAATGCCTTGAAATAAGAAATAAATTGCAATAAAATAATAAAAATAAAAAATATTTAAATTTTATTAAATTGCCATATAAGTAGTTTATAACTGATGACATTTTATTTATTGTAAATCGTCAGGGGTTGGAATTTTATATAGTGAAAGGACATTTTTGTAAATATAGTTTTTGTTTGGTATACATAATATAATAAATTATTGTTATTAATTCTTTTCTTTAGTCGTAAATAAAATACACCCATTACACCCTAGAGTTACTATTAAGTATGTTTCATTTCATTTTTAGTAGAAGTTTTAGACAGAGATCTAGGGAGATACTCAACAAAGATATCAGTGATCAATCATTTCATGACTGTCACAGGGTATTGACTCCTTATATGAAAGGCTGACCATGTTTGGTTTTGTTGATGCTTGACAAAAGTGTCAACCACAGATGGATAGAGGTGGTCTGTGTGACTTGTACCAGACCAGCATCTGAGTATCTGAAACATATTGCAAATCATTCAAATTGTTGGTGGACATACATAATACCAAACAAAGGAGACTTATTAACTGCCCCTGTCCACTTCTTCATGTTAAAGCTTGACCTTGCTAGGTGAAAACTATTATCCATCATACTCTTCATACCTTGGTTAGTGATTTCTGCTGTTCAGGCTTCAGATAACTTTTTGGGAAAAGCTGCAAATCTGATGAGAACATGAAAATCATCTTAAGGTGACAATGTCTCTTGACATATCTATAGACAAATTTAAAGTGCATCGGTTGCCATCCCAGGAATACTATAGCAGAGATATCAAAGAACGTCACCTCACAATTGTAATCTCCAGAGCCCAGAAGGTTAAGCAGAGTGTAATACCATCCCATGGTTCACCAGTTAAAGTCCCACTATGGCATAGATGGTGAGTCTATTGCTATACGCTGGACACAAATCAACAAATCCTAGCAGGGACATGCAAGTGACTAGAAATTTTAATTTGGAGAACCCAGGACTTCTCGACCAGTACTCGCCTTTGCAACTACATGACCAGCGAAGCAGTTAAATGAACTTATTATTAAATAAATAAATATATGTATTTTTAATTAAAACTGATCAACTGACATCATTTTTACAACGGCGATTGGGTAAGGATCTTATAAGCATGTAAGGTACAAATATAAGTCAATATTACAATGACATCTTATAATACATCTAGTTCTAATACTAATTGTAGGCCTTATGTTAAAAGGTCGATTGAATACCGACGTAAACCAATCGAAATTTAATAAGAATAGCCTATTGAAATGTATGAAAGTTGTATTTTAAATGGGATTTAAATCAGCTCCGCTTTCCGAGCAGGTCTATGTGAAAGGACTCTTAGTATGTTAATCCTGAAACCAAGGAAAGTTGTGATATTAATGTATTGTAGCCAAGCGACTTTTGAAGAGGCCTCTTACATGGTTCAAAAAACAAAAAAGAACTTATGACATGAATGTTCGTTTTTGGTGGTAATCGAACTCTCAATCTCCACCTCAGACTAGTGGCAAAATAGGCCAGTATGTAACATTTGCACATCTTTGTACACATCACACATTATGATACATCGTGATACTTTCCAATACTTGTCACACGTGGCACGTCGCGTTACGTAAACAGTACACGTAAATGGGCGGCAGAGGGCGTTCTAACTGCGCGACCTGCGATTATGCGATTCAAAATCGCAGGTGTACTGTATTTTGACTCATAATCAGCTTATCTTGGTCCACTGCTGGACATAGGCCGTCCCTAATTAGTAATTGCAACCTTTGTTACTAGTTTTTTGCCCCAAACCCCAATGCTGGGATGGGAGTTCGGGACCGCAGAGAACTCTCGTTAACTCTGAACGCTCATCAAACGTAGCCAGACTCGGATCTATTGGGCGGCAAGTGGAGGAAAGTATTAAATGTTTGCTTGAGGTTTTGTGACTCTTTTGTTTTATAAATTTGACTTAACTAATATGTTTTTTAACTGTAGTTATCGTTTATTAATTTATATATTTTTATTGATTTATTTATCAACTATTTTTCTATTACCTTAAATCAATTATTGTGGTAATAATTATTACATTTTTTTGTAATCGTTTTAATTAACATTAAA
The DNA here is from genome assembly GCA_018245595.1 of Microceris scylla. Lineage (NCBI taxonomy): Eukaryota > Metazoa > Arthropoda > Insecta > Lepidoptera > Hesperiidae > Microceris > Microceris scylla. The sequence goes on from DWDT01005943.1 coordinate 3,105, forward strand.
TAAACCTTTTCACACCGCTCACGCTGCTGCCCGGCCAAGGTATCAGCCGTACCAAGCTAGACTGCCAGAGTCTCGTCTGCTGTACAGCCCGGTGCAACACGGGCAGGTGAGGCTAACTTGGGCTCGTTAAATGTAGTTGGAAGCATTTACATCCCGTTTTAATCGCAAGTCGTGTTGCTTGAGAATTAAATTCCTATTATTCAGTAGTGTGACACTTGGAATAGTTAATAAACAAATGTTACGTACTTAGGATCAGGTGTTGACTGTTTTAAACTAACATTAGCGAAAAAACCGTTTGTTTGTCGTTTGTGTGGTTTCGCTGTAGCGTTTTGTTGCAATTGGTTTATGGAGGTAGTCCGAAATGCAAGGAAGGATATTTAGATATACTTACATACCTACATGTTTCATATTTTACTAATATTTCTAACTTAGATTTTCTTTTTTACTATTGAATGTTTTGTGATTCTTAATACACATGATTATAAATGTATCGGTTTTACTCAGGTGTGTTTTTCAGGATGGCCCGACTAGTTTCGGACCTGTACGAGGTCCGAGGACGCGGTGGAGACTGATTAGATTTTCCTGTAGACATTTTTAATAACAATAGACAAAATAACGCCTGACTCTATTAGATATTTTTAATAGTGGCTCCGAATCTAGATCTGTGTCTTGTGCATGATAATAGGCTTCCCACCCATTCCATAGTGGGACGTAGACTTAACTGGTGTAAGGTAGAAATGTATTACGCTCTTCTATCTAAACCTTCAGGTTTTATCTTCAGGCCAAATTATCTTTGTTCTGCTATGAAATCGGTTTTGATGTTTATACGGATTGAATACAAAAATTGGAGCACATAATAATAAACCAAAAGCTATATTATAAAGTATACTTAAGATAACATCACGCCTGTATTTCTTTCATCTGGTAGCAGATGAGTATAGTGCTCCCACTTTTCATTAGCTATGTTATACGTTCCATGGAATATGTAGTGAGTCTATTTACGTACACAGGGTATAATTCTAAGTTCCGAGCTACTTTGAGAATTTCTAGTTTCAAAAACCCCATATGTATTACTTTTCTCGGCTCGAAGAGCGAACCCAGAACCTCGTGCAGCAATTTGTAGTATTTTTCGAGCTACCCACAGTTTCTTTCACTATGAAATATAATTTTCAGGGTATACTCATAAGTAATATTTCACTTTAAAGAGTTTATTGGTTAATGTATTTTAAATGGCAAACCTGGTAACCCTGGTGACTAGTGTTTAGTATCTAATGTTTAGAGTCTAATGTTTAGTGTCACTAACAGTACGACGCCACGTGACTTTGTATTTCATACATGAGCTGACGCAAAATGGATACTTACGAGTTATGTTCTCGCAATCGCCAACTGTCCCCGGCTGTAGACACGGTGCGGAAGATATATAGGGGGGTTGCGCACACACCGGACATCAGGGGTTAGTGATTTGTTTAACGAAACAGCGATTTATAGATGTTAAAAAGTGACAAATAAATACATTAGAATCTTTCTAATTCGGGACTATTACAAACCAAAGAGTGCCGAATTATTGGACATGTTGGCCTGTTGAAGTAAGCAAGTAGTGAGATTCTACTACTAACTAAGCTGTTATAATTATAACATGCCGTATAATGTATAATAATAATATTGTATTTTACTATTAAATGTCTCCTGAATATTTATACACATGATTATATATGTACCGGCTTAACTTGATGGGATTTTGGGATGGCTCGACTAGTTTCGGACCTGTACGAGCTACTTCTTCAAGAGGACCCGCCGCAGCCCACTGCAGCGAGGTCGCGCCGGAGTCACTGCATGGTTACGTGAGTTAAGCTGGTATATATAATCATGAACAATATTGTACATTATCATCAGCATTAAATCTTGTCGTTCCACTGCTGGATACGACTATCTTCTTAGAATGAGAAAGGTGAAGGCATATAATTTTGAACTTTATGTCGAAAACAAAGCAAACAGGTTGGAAAAGAAAACGATCTTATACCTAATAACAGGTTTTTTCAGACACACGCGTGGGTAGGGGTAGGGATTATCGAACAGGGGCAAAGTACAGAGAGTTGGCAGTGTATTCAGATAGAGAAAAGCGTGAAAATGGGATAGTTAGAAGACAATTGAACCAAGTTACTCTATTTTTAATGGTGATATGTCAGGGTTCACCTGCAGTGGCTATGCGGTCTTTGTGCGACGTTTATGATGAAATATGGTACGTTGATGATGAAAATATGGTGTATTGGATATTTGATGTTCCAGCGACTAATGGTCTAGCATTATTTAATCTTATATCATAATATTTCACATCAGTGATTGTGACGTCACTTGAATCTTAAGGGAGATCTCATCTCGATGCACTAGTGAATGATCTTAAGAAATCAAATTTAGTGTATACTATTTAATAACAATGGTACTTGACGCTCAAATGTATACAAATGCACATATTTTAAAAAAAAGTTGCCATAATATTCAATATTTATTTAAATAGTTTTAATACCCGAAATCATAATGTTGAGGAAGTCTAATATAACTCTACCCGTTAAACTGAGCTTTTGAGAGCCCTATGAATAGGGGGTAAAGCTAACTTGTTTGTGGCCAGAAACACTTTTGTGATACCCTTTGGTGGAATATTCAAATAATTCTATTAGTAACTCTTACTACTTATTACTACTTACGTGTTCGTTGCAAATAATTCTATTAAACCAATTATACCAGTAAGTTTCCGGTTGTTTAGTAATAAATACTAATATTTTGGAATAATTAAAGTTACGGCCTAGTGATTCCAAAATAAACTCGAAGAGAGCTTTTGCCATGGTAGTCAGACAGACGTACACACAGACATATTAATTGTAATTATATAGATAGGTTTCTATCAACACCAAGACAAAGAACAAATATCTACACATACCACATATATTTGTTCTTTGTGAAAAGCGAACCCACGACCCCCGACTCAACAATCAGGACCATTCAATTCTGAATAAATAAAATATTTGGAGTTATTATATTGGAGTTATTACAACAGTAACTTAAAAAAATACTCATTGTTAGAAATAAAGAAAAGTTAAAAAAAGGGCGGCTGGCAGCCATTTTCATTTGAATTTTTTTTTATTGCCTCGTTGGTCGAGTGGTTGCAAGTGAGACGGCTGGTCGAGGGGTATTGAGATCAATTTCCAGGTAGTATTGAATTTTTCTAATTTAGACTTTTTAGTAAAAATGTCTAGTAGTCGCTCGCAGTCTGGATGCGTGCCCGGTGTATGACAATAGGCTCGCCGTCTCCTCCGTGGTGGAATCGATGTTTGTTACATTGTACCTTTTATCAAAAAATAAATGAACTAAAAGTTGCTATGTAATAAACAGTAGCTAAAAAAATGGAAAAAAATACTGTCGACAATGAAACATGGAGTGCCTTACATAATATGTATTTTACATTAGATATTAGATAGGTTTGTTAGCACGTAGATATGTACTAAAGGTGTTTTCTGCCTACCTTGTACTATGGGACCTAGCGTGACATATAATAATCGTGTATATATAATAGCGTGACATATAATAATAATCTAATTATTTAAAAAATACATGTACTTCAGGAGATAATTTACTCAACGTGGCTATTTAAAATACGAAAATGTTCAATTCTATTTTGATCGTACGTTACTTTGTTTCATTCATAATACACGTTTCGTATACATTTATTGATTAAACAAATGAATATATTTTGTTTAAAACTTAACATTTCACATTGCTGTACTAGTACATACCTACACAAAGGTAGATAAATAAGTAAAAAACATAACATCCAGTCTATTATCCCCGAAGAGGTAGGCAGATGAGCGTAGTACACTCCCACGTATCACCAGTTATAAAGTAACTAAGGAGATAAATAAATATTTTTCAAATAAATCATCGCATATAAATCATTGAGACAGCACCATGAACAAGCCAATAACGCATTACAATTATTTCAAGGATTTCCACGTACTCGCTTTGTGCGTACGAGTTCTGTATCACATGGAACAACATTCATTAAACAACATATTTAAAAACTTCAGAATAATCCGCGATAATTAGATTAGTATGGTGTATAGGCACACTTATAACTTAACTGTCAACTCTCGCTCTTATCACTATCTGTATCTTTCATATATATTGAAGTATGGTGTGATAGAAAGAGACACACATACACGCCTCACAGCTGAGGCGCGGATTGGCTCCAACTTCGCTCTATTGAAGCGATCACCAGCCTGTCTTCATTCTAGTTTAGTTTCGTATTATATATTGAGGCGAATGATCGTTTCGTGTTGAAATGCGGGAATTTAAAATGTAAACAAAAGCGTCGAAGTATAATGTACAAGATGACGGATGTAACAGTGTTTGTGTTATGTTTGCTAGTTCTGTGGACGAACGGTGCACTGTCTGACACGTTCGTGAACGAGCTAATGACCAGTGAACATAAACATGTTCATTGCAACCACGAGCATCCAAAGGAAGACCAAGTAAGTGCAGTGAAATAAAGTGTAATTCATTATCGATAGCCGCAAACGACTAATAAATCATTTCTGTGTCGTACGGAGGTCAAAACGAGAAATGTTCATCGACGCTCCATCGTATTTATATTAGGTACTTAAAATTTCATTTGCCTCAATCTTATAACAATATTTTATAAACATTTTTTTGTAGTTGTTGTCTATAGAAGGAAAGGAAGAGATCGATTTTCAAAATTCGCCACACGTTCAGAGGTTATGTTTTGTATCGAACATCTGTTCTGCTTCGTCCCCCGGGTTTGTCCATATATGAATCACTTAATGAAATTCTCCACTGGCTTAACGCTTTCTACTTTTATGCATTGTTTAAATATTTTCTCTAAGATAAAAATTAATTAATACTCACCTATCTGATTAATTCGTCTGCTAATGTAAGAAAAATAATTTTAATGTAAAGAAACGGTAACAATTAAAAAATCTTGTACACCGTTAAATAGAAAATATTATGTTAAGGTATTCTGTATAGGTTATTAATTTAATAAAAAAGTAATGTAGATTAGGGTTTAATAATTTTAATAACCGGCTCCGATACTATTGAAATATACATTTGACATTAAAAAACATTTTTAATACATCTAGGTAATTTTCTTAGGAGGGATATACCTGCCTTATACAATATTCTAAACATACAAAGGTTATAATACTGTTACTCCTCAGAAATGATAAAGTAAGCCATAAAATAAATACTCTAATTTAAAGAGAAAGTTATCTAAATTAAATATCGATTTATTTATTTTGGTGATAATATTTAAATCTGATTTGGCGGCAAATTGTGTTTTCATTGATTGGTACGAAACAACTAAAAATGCGCTTACTCTTTTATGCATTTTAAATTTACGAGACAGACAAAACTCTTTTGAAAACAATAAATAATGTTAAATTTATAAATTCTTAGCAGTTTTTTTAACATTTGTAAACTTGTCCAAACTTAGTCTCCTTTTTGTCATTGTACCACCACGCCGATTTATTTGAAACTCGCGGCAAATTAATTTAATTTTATAGTACTCGTTTTTGTTTGTTCAATAAACATAGAAGTTTATTTAAATTGTATGGAATTATTTGATTTTTTTATGCAACAACAATGCAACCTAACTATTTGCTCATTAAAATATCATTACTTAGTAAATGGATAAAAGGATGTAGTTTGGCGGCCATTTTTTCTTGTGATACGTCAACATCGATTTGTTGTTTTTTCTAGCCTTATACAAACATTAAATGTGCATAAATCCTTATTCTTAGAATACTTAATTACCTAATAAGAAGACGATGAGATGATTGTTAGATATGCGACTGGCGTGTTGCACATGTACTATTGGTTATACATGAAACATTTATATGTTATGCGCACGGATGCACAAATGGTTACTGACGCATTATCGCTCAGAATCATCCGCATTTATTCATTGGTCATAGCTGTTAAGTGAACAACCTAGGAAATGTGGAGGCAGCAGACACAGGTGGTCCTACAGATATTTACGATACACCTCGAAGAGATTTTTAGGAGTATTAGTGGCAGTTAGAGAGTTATTGTTAATTTTTAATAAGACACTATTTCTTTGAATCTAATTATATTAGGAATAGGATTATCCGTAACATTAGTCCAATAAGCGATTATGTTATATCATTGTTGTTAGTATAAGTAGTTTTTTCATATGTACTTAGTCAAAAACTGAAGTTATCGCCTCTAGTGCGCTCGTGGTCTCTACCACACTTTTTACAAACGAAACATAATTTGTTTTAATAACAATTGCTTCACGGCAAATACAAGTGTAGCTGTGGTAATTCCCTAGCGAACCATACATTATGTTCCATGTACCTACAAAATTTATTTATAAAATAGACAACAAAGGCAATGGTTATTGCGAAGAAGTAAAAAACATGTTCGAATTATAAAAAAAGATCCAACGTGATTAGGAGCTGAGGAAAGTAATTTCTCGGTGAAAAAAGTCTACTAAAGTGTACTCGTTTTTACTCATACAAGTTTACAAAAACTTTAGTAGGTAGTTATACTAGTTTACAAAAAAAGGTATACAAAAATTTGTCGCAGAAAAAAGTTTTTAATAAAACAATCATCGTAAAAAAACAAACTTGCAAATGGGTCACATCATGTTACTTTCATTTCGTCTGTCTTACACTTCACTTTACCTGTCTTTCATATTGTCATGTTATTATCAATGAAAAATTGTGTATTGTAATTTGGTTACAGTTGGCAACACTCGTTAATATAATCTGAACAACATTTTTAGTGATGAATGGTGTTACAAATGTTTATAAATTACAAATATAAATTAAAGTTAGTAAAAAATATTATTTTAACGAGGAATAACTGAAAGCCACCATCTTCTTCTTCTTATATATAAAAATGAATGTTT
>DWDT01005944.1:0-10046 GCA_018245595.1 Microceris scylla
AAGTGATAGCAGATTATGAAAGTTTGACGTCATTGTTACCTTTGCCTCATTTCATTACTTGTCACTCGCTATCCTCTGGTACTATGGCAAGCCCGATAATTGCCGTTACGAAATTACATTAAACTTCCGAACCTCGTTAGGCGACCGTTGCAAATTATAAGGGTATTTTGGAAATTTTTGGTCATTAGTTTCACTTGGCTAATTTGTTTTTGGTGGCAGTCAGTAAAGTAATGCAGATTAGTAAATCGTCTGCTTCAGATGCTGATATTACATGACGTTCAGAAAACGGTAACCGGTCTCACATATAAATTTCACAACATGACCGAATAAATGACGAAGTATAATTCGATGAATATTAAATAAAAAACATAACGAATAATAATATAAATCGTAATTGAAAATCACAACTTATTAGTGTTTAATAACTCGTTATAGAGTCGGTAATTAACTAATAAACTATTATTGTATTTATATTTACAACAGAAAATTGTTAATTTGTTATTTGTAAAACAGAATCTGATAATGCTAATTAATTCGCTAATGATTTATAAATGAAATTCATAATGAGTAATCATTATTGTGATGATCAAACCAAACAACAGGCAATACACATAAAAAATAAATTATACATCATACGAGTAAAAAACACAAATAGCGGGTGTAAAAAATATATGCCATTTCTGAAATTAATGGAGCCGAGTTGTTCCAAGAAGCCGATGTAATTATTGTTCGATAGCAAACATATATTTACAAATGGATGAAACGAGTAAGGCGATCAATCACGCATAATTTATTTTCCATTACCCGAAAGGAAGTAAGGGAGAAATATGGATGAAAAAAAAATCATCAAGTCTCCAATATTTGCAAAGACTGAGTGCACAGAAACGTCTTAGAAAGATAAATAAGAATGCATGATGTTTTACAAGCTCGCTGTCCTAACGAAAGGCAGATCGGATCGTAAACGATTTGGTACATAAATCAACTCCAGGCAACCTCTATTCTTTGACAAGTGATCGCTAATTACAAAGGTTCACGAGGGCTTCTGTGTCTCAAAAGGCACTTAAAAATGTAAATCTCGGTTGTTATCGTTCGATAATGCTTCTTAAATATTGACTAAAATCTATATAATTTCTAAATGTTAATATAGAAAGTCAATAGCTTAAAAATACCCAACAAACATTTAATTATTTTCATTACATCAATCAAAAATCGGAAAATGTAGATGAATTATGTCATTTAAGTATGTTATTTATAAAAAAGTGGTGGACATTATCATTTAGATAACTTCATGAAAAATGTTGAAGAATTAGTCAAACATGTTGGGACAATTATTATATCTTGGTACATCTTCATAGATGGCTATTTAATACCAAAGTAAGGATCGGGATAGTTTGTGACATGGTAACCAAACGGCTGTTGAACGACACATATACATACATATAAATAAGTATATACTCGTATAGATATTTTTCCACCCAACGTAACAAGTATTCCTGCTCCTGACAAATATTTATTGGGGATGGGAATCGGAAACACGACTCTTGGCATCTTATCAACAGTCTTGTTCACGAACCACTGCATTGAAAGACATCTATTACCGTGAAGACTAAGTTGCCTGTAACATTACATTTTTAATGTCTAAAACCAATATTGTGTTTCACTTGCACATGCACATTCACGCTAATATAAATAAGAAACACTGTTCCTGTTTAGATAATAAGAAGGATTTTAATATATCTTGACGTGACTACAATGGTAATGTGCTATGAAGTTCTTGTCTGACTGAGCTAATCGAAGAGTAGAGAAGACCGGACTAGACCACAGCAGCTTTCAGTCTTTTTGTTTATTGTTTATCTCATGATGCTTCGTCTTTACTTGCGCTATATTCGATAAATATAAGCATAAAGAAACTTATAGTAAATACCAATACACTACAACTAAAATAAACGATATAACAAAATTTCCCAGCAAAGTACTGTTACTTCTAATTCAAGTCAAACCGATGTTGGGTAGATCATCGATTTTTTCGCAGATACCCCCACATCACGAGTGTAAATATTTCTTTCGTAATTTTCCATAACAGTTATTTTTCATCAATATTCCGGTCACGTTGTGATTCCATGATCGACGATACGACCCTCGAATTCGGTACAGATTCATATCGCTCGTCATACTGTTAAAATAACAGCACAAGTTTATCATAAAAATGAACCCAGTCCATATAGTCCCTTTGATGTAATAAATGCGTCTTGTCTTCAGATGAAATGACAAAATAATACTTGACAGTTATATTGTATCTCATGATATAACATCTCCAAATTTCATTTTTACTTACATAATTCTCCTGTGATTAGGGCGATAGGGAATTTCTTAAAATACAAGCTCAGAATAAACAAACTATTAAATTATTACTATTTAGTTACAGACGTGGATAAAACAGATATCCGTAAAAAGCAATAAATGTCTTCTGGCGTTGTGTTTACATTTTTACATCCTATCCTTCCCTTCCACACTAGACAAAAGGGTTAAAGGGTTTCAATATATTATAATTATCTTATTTCTATAGAAAAATACCGTTTCAAACAAGCTATAGAATTTGGCAACGAAACAAATCAAATCGTGGAAAGTTTCCTCACTTTGAAATAATTTGTTCCCGTTTCTATCCGACTTAAGCCGATTTGACGACAATAAATGAAGTGAAACTCTAATCTCCTAAAAATAACACCTGGCCCAATAAAGTAGGAATTAGGTTAATAAGGCCGTGACACAGCCGACCGATAAGTGAGATGGATCGGGTGTGGATGTCTCCGAAAATGTCTTTCAACCTTAATTAGATGTACCGGCACTCTCTAGGGCATAATGAGTTTAGATAATAATTATTGCAAATGTCGATGTCCCAGTATAAGACACTTTATAAAAAATCTTAATAATAGACACTGTAAATATTTTTTGTTTGTGTACCTACATATAATTTATATGGTAGTAAGGTATCATAAAAACAAAAAAAAAATTCAAGTTATTGGTCCCCATTATGATTAAATTGTTATGAGGTATATAGTCACAAAAATTAACTGGTGGCTCTTTATATATTAATATATAACTATTTATTCGGAAATACATTTTTGCAACTGTTTGCTGCACCTAGATACTTCATCTCAATGTCTAGTGTGTATAACTAAACTTCGATGTACCAAAACCGTCTTCCAATGTGAGAGGATTCGCTTTCAGCAATTTAAACGCTTAAAGATAACCGATGATTGTTATTGTAAACTTTCTTTATATTGCTCTTCCTCTATCGTTAACCATAATCATATAGCGTTAATATTATTAAATATCACTTGTTATAACGAATATATTATGAGAATATTCTGCACAGCTCAGAGTTCTCTATATTGATGTCTAAGGCCCGTGAAACCTGTGACCCGTCACATTTGACCAGCGTTGCAGACGTTAGCATTAGCCTTACTTCTACTCAAACAAAGAGAAAAATTATGTCGATCGAACTATCGACAATGTTACTGACGATAATAATTTATAATTTTACAATATTCTTCAATATTCTTTTATATTTTTTATTATACAACGGAAAAAATAATTCTATAATACTATACTCAAAGGCTTCTAATAAGACCATACTTTTCTTTTTACGACGATTCTCATATCCACGCCACAAACGAATACAAAAGAACCGTAGTTAATGGAAACTGACTGATACAGAAACAAAGAATAACTGAATTTAGGTTCCACGTTTTATATACTAATAACCGTAACGTCTACGATATGTTACGACGTTAAGTCGTTACCAAAACAAAGTACTTTCAGAAATTGCAGGTACGCTGCTTATTTGTACGGTATTAGAACAGTAATAATAATAACAATATCTTGGGACAACTCACAAACGGCCATCTTAAGCCAAATTTGGATAGCCTGTGGTATGATAACAAGTCAGCAGACATAGTTATAGTATGTCAAGGGTAATCTTGATAATTTTACATTTTACCCCTAAACATAGAACATGCAGTCATAATTTGCAAATCAACAGTCAAGGTCACCGCAAATCATCGGGTCATTCCAAAATAGTATAAATATCTAGTACCTATATTTAAAAAATTGCTACCAGTATAATGAAATACCAGCACTTCTATGTCAAGACATGGAACCGTAGATATGAAATGTCTAAAACAAAGTAATTATACTTTCCAAGGTGCAACTCACATATAATTCTCACATCTATACATCTATATAAGTAAATAAAATTGGAGTGTCTGTGAGAGGGTTAAGGCCATAGTCTGCCACGCTGGCCAAGTGCGGGTTGGCAAACTTTCACACACCTTAGAAATGTTTTTATAAGATGATAGCAAGTGATATTTAAACTTAAAACGCACTTTTTTTTGTAAAGAGGTGCGCGCCGTGGGTTTGAACCCGGCACCCCCGGAGTGAGGGGCTGAATTCTTAACCACTAGGCTATCACTGCTTAGTATTTTTATATTGTCTTTGTGTTAATTAAAAATCCATCGTATTGTTTCAGATTGGAGCATTAAAAGGATATTATCTGTTATCCCATCACGAGGTGCACAAACGATCGACGGAGCCGAGTCGGGAACACCATAAAAAATTGAATGAGGAACCTCATGTAAGTATGATTAAACTTTGTATCATAAATCTCTTGTTTTTCTGGATAGTTCGGGGTTTTTCTCGGTATTTAGCTTTGCACCTGTCAGAGGTCCTTCTTTATAGACTCCCGCTGACCACATCGGAGATTGGTATATATAGCAATTATGTACGTATGTATGTAAATTTACCAATAATATCATGATCACTATCAGTATGATTCTTTTACTGCTGGACCCCGTTCGATATGTATTTAATTGTCCATTACAGGTTACAACTCTATTTCCGTAATTGTTAGATGTATACAGAGTATTATGTTTCATTGTTCCGATGTGAACGGGTTCATATTACTGGTCAGTGGCCAAACCATCGCTGCCAGGATGGAGCGAGAGAGCGGTTCGTTTCGGGCGAACGAACGAACGAGCCGTTCGATTCGGTTCGAACGAATTAAGTGAACTATTCAAAACTGATAGTATACAGCAACATGATATTATATTTAACGAATTATATATTTATGAATATTGATTACTTTATCCAGAATTTTGTCATATTTACCGATCGATATATAACACAAAATCTTATTATTTATATATGTACTACTTTTCTTCCTAGTTCTTATTTACTTAATATATTCGATGACATGATTCTGGAGATAATGACTCTGTATTTTTCCATACATATTTATATAAATACCTACATTATTTTTCCCTTATGTACGCTTAAGAAAAATCTCTTTATCGGAATAAATAATGTATTTAGCATAGAGTAACTTCTGGATAGGCTTCGCCGCCACGAAGCCTTTTTCGATTAAAACGCCCAGTATCTCGCACCGCATTTGCCGGAGCGAACATTTACCTGAACAAACATAGAGAATGTTATGATACGATGTCTGTTAAAAATGTGTGTGAGATATGTATTTGTATTTCCTAATATGCAGGATTAAGGATAATTTGGATGAGAATAGAAAGTGAAAGGAAAATAAATTAAAACTCAATATATATGTACATATATGTATCATAACATTTCAGTTAATGTAGCTGCATTTGATTCTAATGTAATTTTTATAAACACATCGGTTTGCTCATTTGTATTCTGACCTCGGGCGGTATAAATCCGTCTGCTCTTCACGCGAGGGTGGGCCGTGAATGAGAGGATTTTGTTTCACTGTAACGTTTCACCGCCATTCGTCTGATTGTATGTATATCGGTATATCGAGATAAGCTATGGGCTCATCCCGTCTTCAGTGTGACGAGTAATATGTTCGTGTACGGGCTAGCGCGTCTTAAGGCGTCTCATCCATAGGCGATCCAACCGTATTACTCGTTACTGGCTGACTTTTTCACTATTGACTCTAGTTTACAATCCATTGACGATTTGGAGACAATTCCATGCGGTATGTGTAAGACAGCGCGCGATGTATGTCGTTTATTAGAGGAGGTCCATGGTCAATATTGTATTGAGATAGGCCAATGATGATGATTGCATTATACCTAGCTTTTTAAACATACACAGACAGATCGATGTGCGTGTGGTTTATAAAATACCAAATATTTATCTTATGTGAGTGAAACGTAACTTCACGCTTGTAATCCACGAATAGGTAGGCAGAGGAATGCAGAACACTCCCACGTTTCACCGGTTACGTTTACGGCCCACTATGGAATAGGTGGTGAGCCTATTGCCATGCATCGGGCATTTTGAATCCGTTGTCTTAAAGCTTTAGTAATAATATTTGTCTATTGTTATTATATTTTTTAACATAGAATTTCCTTATTGTTAAAATGTTTAGTATTGGCTCGGTGTCTGTAATTATGTCCGATGTATGGCAATGGGCTTGCCGCTTATACAATGATAAGGCGTAAAGCGTGACTGGTGAAACATGGGAGTATAATACACTCTGCCTGTCTTTTTGAGTATTTGAAGGCGTGGTGTTGCGTCATTTTTTCCTATGTATTCATACTGTCATATGTAAACAATGTTTGGATAATACGAGATATTTATAAAAGTCGCGAGATTTCCAATCTCGACCGAACGCCAATACCGTGTAGGTACACCTGTTAATAAAAAAATACGAAACATAATAACGTCACGCGCGAACCCAGAGATTACGTCTCTGTTAACGCGTAGCAAAATTGCTGCGGCAAAGCTCAAGATAATCCAAATGGACTGGCCTCTGAGTAATAAGATTTTGATGTGCCGTGAGAATGAAATCATTATCCCACTAACTTTTATGGCTTCGAATACAATCTAGATAGATAGTTGATGTTTGTTCTGTTAATGGCGCACACGCGTTGTGGGCTCGTCCGAGGGTTCGTCAAAACAAAAAGCCATCTAATATAGTAGGATAAGTTAGGCGAACAAGGTGAAAATCTCACGAAATATAGACGTACGAGTACAGCAGTAGAATTATTCATTTTGAAAATTGGTACAGTGGCCGTTTTTTTTCGACTATAAATTTTTCATTTCGTAATCGGCTGGAAATAAACTAGCGCACGTAAGCGATTTATTCGTCATTTTTGTGGCGCGAAACCCTTTTTTTGGGAAATGAAAATGAAATGAAACTTAGCCGTGGGCCGTGTTTCATAATTTAGCCGCGACACAAATGTAATGTTCGTTGCGACAAATGTCGGGATTTTTTTCGGCGTGCAGATTGCGTTCTGTCCGTACGACGCTTGCTGATTAGAGTTTGTTTTTTATTGCCCGACTCGACTATGCCATCATCGTGTCTTCAAAAATAGAAAGCAAACATTTCATCAACTTAATTACCATGTGCTCAACAATAGAATCGAAATTTTCATCAATTTTATCGCAGCGTGATCACAAAATATATAAATTCTAAATTTCACCAATTTAATCATCGCGTCATCACAAGTAGAAATTCAAAATTTCATCAAGTCTATAGCGGCGTGATCACTAATATAGTTAAAAATTTCACCGACTTAATCGCTGTGTGTTCAATAATAGAATAATAATCAAAAATTTCGTCACGTTAGAAAGTATCTACTGTAACAGCCGACACGACCGTGATGTCCATTGCGCAATTTAACGTATCGTATACTACCTTGGACGATTGCGAATTTTGCATCATCCGAACATTGTGTGTGCTACATATAGAAAAGTATCAGAATATGATTGCATATCAATCCATACAAAATTGTCTTTGACTTTTACGGTGTATTAGTCTATTACCAGATAAAACTAAGTTTAGTAGTAACGCCGGGAGCTCATGAGGAAGGATCTCATATACATAGGTCCGAAACTAGTCGGGCCACCCCGAAAACACTCACGTGAGTTAAACCGATACATTTATACTCATGTTTATAAACACTCACGAAAGATTTAATAGTAAAGTAGTAACTGGCGCATTAGTCGAGTAGTCGAGGTCCGGGTTCGAATCACGGGTCGAGTATCATTGAATTGTTCGAACTTAAATTTTCTTCTTCTTCTTCTTCTTCTTATAGTGCCTCTCCAACTAGTGAAGGTTGGCAGTCAGCTCTGCATAATTCTTTTTATCATATGCAAGATGGAAATTTTCTAGAAAAAAAAATCTTGTCTCTGAGTTTGGCTTTCTGCCCGGTGTATGGCAATACGCTCACAACGTATTCCACGGTGGGACTTAAACGTAACTGGTGAAATCTGGGACAGTACCGCACTCCTCTGCCTTCACCTTCAGAGATCACAGGCGTGGCGTTACGTTTAGTACTGGTGTAGCGAGTCAGTTCTGTCACACAATGAAGTACTACGCACCCGTTAAAATAAAAATGTATAATATCATATTCACCTGTAATCGTACAGCGTCGTGTATATTTGTGTTAGTATAGACATGAATGCCACACAGTCGAATCGTCGACTGTCTATAATCTAACAGTAATTACTGCCGAGCGCTGAATCAACAGGAGCCGCCCTGTCAGCATACAATTACAAGCGCCGCGCGCTTAGTCATACGATACCTTTGTGACATGTGTAGAATCAGATCACATATGCTGTAGAACCCTTATATAACAGCTTGTATATGTATATTTTGCCAGCTTGTATATATCGAATGCCTCGTTAGTCGAATGGTTACAAGCGCGATCGCCGTACGGGAGGTCCTGTGTTCAAATCCCGAGTCGGTTACTATTGGATTTTTTTAATTTAAAATTTCTAGTAGTGACCCGGAGTCTGGAATTGTGCACGATGTATGGCAATAGGCTCATCACCTATTCCATGTGAGTTAAACGTAACCGGTGAAACGTGGGAATATATATTTTTATATGTTTTTTATCCTACTGAAAATGTGGAATTTTTAGACAGGATTATTATACAAATATTAGATATAAATCAGAGCCCAGGTATCAAATGAAATACATAAACCTTTTATAGTTCCACTGTCAGATACGAGTATCCTCGCAGAATGAGAGTATAAATTCTCATGTGAAACGTTTCTGGCCCCAGCTACTGTACATTGACGTTACAATATACTTTGACCGAACTATGTCAGAAATCTTCAAGCCAGTGCCAATATTAACTATAGAAAGTTACAACTTAACCGTGCCCGGACAGATACGGGACAAACAAACAAACATTCGCATATATGTAAACAAAGATATATTGTTCATATATGTCCTTGTGTCCATACAAATACATATTACACAACATCACGCCCGGTTCTTCCTTAAAAGAGTAGGCAGAGGGGTATAGTACAACCACGTTATAACAGTTGTGTCGAAGTCCCATAAGAATAGAGAGTGAGCGTGAATCATCACTGGGCCAAACATATTGTTATGTAACCACACGCTTGTAATCCTCGGAGAAGTAGGCAGATGTGTGTAGAATGCTTCCACATTTGACCTACACCCAGTACAGATCCAGACTTCGAGCCACTACTAGAAATGTCTACTTCATATGTACTACTAAAGAGTACATTAATAAAAATGTACGTGCGAATACAAAACGTAATTTAATTAATAATAACATAAAATAATAATAATAATCGACCCATTATAATTCCACTGTTGGAATATGGGCCTACTCTCATATTGAAAGGGTTAAGGCCATAGTCTACCGCGCTGGGCAATTGCGGGTTGGCAGACTTCACACACCTTAGAAAATATATTTTTTTTATAAATTCTAAGGTATGCAGATTTCCTCACGATGTTTTCCTGCACTGTTAGCAAATGATATTTAAATCTAAAACGCACTTTTGTAAAGAGGTGCCGCCATGGATATGAACCCATGGCGTCCGGAGTTACTGGCTGAATTCTTAACCACTAGGCTATCATTGCTATTTAATTAAAACATCTCAAATAACAATTGAACCACGGCGTGCACCTCTTTACAAAAAGTGCGTTTTAAGTTTAAATATCACTTGCTATCATATTAGAAAAAAATTTCTAAGGTGTGTGAAAGTCTGCCAACCCGCACTTGGCCAGCGTGGCAGACTATGGCCTTAGCCC
>DWDT01005945.1:0-10046 GCA_018245595.1 Microceris scylla
AGTGCACCTTTGTTTTTATAGTCCGGTATAAGCAAATTATTACACGAGTACAGCTACAGAAGTATAATTAAAACTTACTGCGACCGCAAACCAATTGGGATCCGTGGGTCCATTGAGCACGTTTCGAGTCCCTTTGCCAAGGTTTTGAAAATTCCAGCACCTTTTGTGTGGACAGTTAAATTTTATACACATGTCATGTATTCTCCGAAACCTCCGCCCAAAGAAATTGCCTCTTTAAGCATGCTATTAAGTTTCATTAAAGTTAGGCTAGGCGTTAATTTTTCGCATTATTCGTAGTTGGTGGTTACAAATGTATTTGCTGGTCAAAAGATCCTCGGTTCGATCCGCGCGTTAAACAATTAATTAATAATAATTAATTTTTTCTAACGTAAAATTTGTAGTGTGTAACAAGAGGCTTACCCCCAATTACATGGGACTAATAACACCACTGATGGCAAGTGATAGTACTACATGTAGAGGCATGCATCTGCCTACCATTTTGGGGAAGTACAAGCGTGTTATTATGTATTATTTAAACAATCCTTACTCGAAAATACTTTCTTCTTTAAGCTCCACATACTAATAAGTTTCGGTAAAATTAGGCTAAGCTTTAATTTCTAACGCTAGTCAACAACTCCACTCGGCATTCGAGAGACGTAGGTACTTAAGCAAGCTCTCTGAAATGAAAGTAAAAGTAATGTAAAAGGATGCATGGAGAGTGTAAAATAATGATTGTCTCATTTAATTCTCGGGGCTGGGCGGAGTGTAACTTAAATATTCTGATCAAGAGAACTGTTGACTGTAGACATTTTGCGTCTACAAACTTTGTATGTTATGATACTAGGCGGGAGTGTTATCTTCTAGAAAATGTTTCAAATTACAATTATATCGTCAAATCAAGCCTCTTATGAGATCGGCAGAGAGAACCGAGTGCTAAATATGTCGAACTTTATAGACCTGACGTGCTTCTATGACATTCATTACTTTTTTCAGATATGCACACCAGTTTTGGGGACTTATGATTCCTGCATCTGTCCCATAAAAATATATAACAATGAAGTTATTAGACATAATTATGGTTATTTTTATGTATGTATTGGTTATTAAAAAGTTTACCCAATGCATTTTTATACAATATAATACTTTATTGTATATCATGTATTAATAACACACACAAGATAACATGGTAGTAACAATCGGGGATCTTTTAGGTGATATAGCGATCTCTTCCAGACAATCTAATGTTCAGAACCTTATAAATATATAAATAACAATAAACATTACCAGTGCGTGAGGGATTTTAATGTTTGCTTATAATAATTTTTTTTTAATAGCAATCCGAACGATCCAAATGTGACGCCCCCCCCGAGTCCTCTGTTGGGGGAAGCGCCCCACGCGAGCCCCGACCAGACACCGTACTGGGACACCTACGATACCATCAACCAGCTCTACATGGAGATCAGTAAGTACCTAAATGAGCTTATTTCGTCTTTCAGTGTTTTCTACTCATCAGTAGAACAATTATTGTTTATGTTATTATTATACTTTCACATCAGCTCATTTATAGGGTAGGTACAGACCACTCTTGACGTACTTCTTTAAATTCATTACTCTCTTTATACATGCACGCCGGTTTCAGAAACATCTGACCCTTCCTGTCAGTCAGCATCTGATCTATTAGGCCACGATAGGTGAGCCTTGGTTCTTTTCAGAACCGGCATCCATCATCATTCACATCATACTTTTATTTTATTATTATTCCACTGATGGCAAGGTCGGTTGTCGAGAGTGCAAAATATTTTGAGCATGTCGTTAACCAGGGCAATAAGGAATGAAAATATTTAACTTCTTCAATCTGAGTAAATAATGATACTACATATTAAAGGATGTTTTGAAGGGGTTGTGGAATATGACATTAATTATCATTTAAAAATCCATAACGCTGCTTGTTCCTCGAACGCCGAGTACATCAACGTCGTATAAAACTGATGGACGGTGATGACTCATTAAAAAGTTTAGGGAAGCCGCAATGCTGGTCTCTTCGTACGCATCGCTCGTTTGTATCAATTTTAACTTTGGTATATGTGTGCAAATAGGATTCAAGTTCTCCACGAAAAATAAGACTAGAGTTGTCTATAGGTCTCTGTGGTAATACCATCTTTGTTACGTATGGGTCTATTGCTGGACTTGATCCTTTCCTGGGTAGTTTTTGCCCATTATCTTTACGTTACGATCGTAGAGCTCAGCTTTCCACACCGTCAATGCTGCTGCCCGTTGGCGGCCAGGTCAGTTAACCGAGTCTAGATAGGCTGGGAGTGGACAGTCACAAGAAAATGGTTATTCAGTATAAGTTACATAAGTTTGCCTTCAGTTCCTTCCACACGTTTTGGTCTTCGCACAACGGATGTCCTTTAGAATGTACGACGAGGTATGCCAGTCTACGTTCCAGCGATATTGTCACATATTTAGCCCGGATTTCGCTCGGAACACGTGAAAGCCACTTAATCTTTTTAATCTAAGTCAAATTTGTATACACTATTATATATATTATATACATATCCAACGTAAAGTACATTATGTTATATACTAAAGAAAAATGACGTTAAATTCATTTCGGCGGTATGCTTTAGGAGACGTTATTGCCAACATTATCTTTTTAAATATCCATATTTATGTGTTGTTTACATACTAACAGCCCATAAATGTCTCGTAAAGTGGCGGGATGATTCATTAAAAAGTTTGAGGGTACATTTATGGGTAGGGATCGTTTGTTTCAATTTGTATTTGGAACGCTGTGCAGGCGGCAAGCCGGAAATGAGGAGCCACTACCGCGGCCACAAGATGTCGCTGTGGCTGTCCCTAATCCCGCAGCTGCACCGCCCCGGCCCCGACCTGCCCGACGCCGCCATGAGGCATCATCACTTCCAGGACGACAACAAGAATTATTACGAAGGTAAGGTTTTGTAGTGTCTTAGAAGATAAGTGACTAAGGGTCTATTTGCCTTTTGAGTCGAAATATATAATTCTTTAAAGTTATTTTGAATTTTAGATGACGTAATGAAAATAACCATAAATTTGTATAAAGTTAGTTAAAAAGTTCAATATCAATAAATCTAAAATTGCTGTGCCAGATGGAGATCCAGTGTTTTTTCAATACCCATCTGATCAAGTAATGATGACCTGATCTGTATTCCTTAAGATCGGTGAAGTACTCGTAACTGCTTCAATTGTCGATTTCATTTTTATTTATTACTAATGTTATGCAGGTGTGGTGAGGCCACAATCGACATCTCGTGCTCATGTTCCTCACGTTGTGAACGTGGATGTCAGTCGTGAGGCAGCCCGTAGTACCGCCGCGCCGCGTGCTTCTCCCAAGCCGCCCCCAGCGCCTCCCGCGTCCACCGAGTGCCCGCCCAACGCTTCAGCAACTCCGGTCCAGAATGACGACGCCTTGCTCCGTCGACTTGCCACTTCCCACTACCAGTCTTACACAGCGGCGCTCACCGTCACCATCGGGGTCGGTTGCTTCCTCCTCCTTCTCAACGTTCTCATATTCGCTGGCATTTATCACCAGCGAGGGTCCCGCCCCCGTCGTCATAAAGACGATCTTGCTGAAACCGGTAGTTCGTCCTCGTCGGACAACTACGATGGCAAGTTGGACTACGAAGTACGCGCTTTTGATGGTAAGGGCTTCGGCTTCGATTGCAAGTCGGCACATGTTCCGCGCCATTCCGGTTCCAAGTTCGACTTGAGGACGTTATCCGATTGCGGCGAGCCAACCTTCGGTGAGTACAGTTGTTACGAGGAGAAGCACAGGGCGGCACGCAGCTCGCTACCGGACGTGAGTGTAGGCAGTGCGATAGAGGCGGGTAGTGTTGTGTGTATCGATACTCAGAAACCGGACATACAGAAAGTGGAGGGGCGGGCGCAGGATCCGGTAGGCAGGACGAGCACGTTTGAGCCTCGCGTTGTCGACAGTTCCACTCAAGTGAAGTTCGGTCCTGGACCGGACTGTGTGGAGGTTGCAGCTGAATCGAATGGTGATTCAGAATCAACAGCCGCTGGGGGATCGGGGATTCTTCGAGTTCCTCCTGCCCCCACGACTCCCGCCCCGCCCGGTATCATGAAGAAAAGAGTGCAAATACAAGAGATATCAGTATGAAATTTGGACAAGTTGGACACCATCGAGGTGGTTGTGAACGAACGGACAGAGTTCTGAGTTTGAATATATTATAACATGTAAATAGCGTTTACTGTACTATTGATATAATATAAATGTATGTATATAAAATTATGTAAAAGTCAACTAACGTGAATAATCGTGTGTATGTAATAATTGGTAAGTCAGCCTTCTTCGCAATTTGTGGTTGTAAATATTTAGGTAAGTATATAAACACATCAATACTCCTCTTTTTATTCGCCTATGTATCAAAGATTACGAGACTTACTCAGGTAAATGTTCTCTGTAAGAGTTTCTGTGCCTCTGTTACTTCCACTTTCCTAAACCACATGAGTTTCGTTGTAATTGTGATTGGTCAGAATTTTATTTATCAAAATTAGTTACACAATATATGTATGTATATTCGCGTCTATCGCTATCGTATTCCCGGGTATATGTAAAGGAAAATTCGTAGGCTCTCGTGAAAGTACTCGAGAATGTAATAATTAATAACCGTGTAATAATACAATATAAAAAGTAACTACGCCATACTAAAGTACTTCATACTAATGTACATATATTGGGACACTCATAACTGTGTCAAACAAATTGTTTCCAGAAAGTAGCGTGTAATTGTTTAAAATATATGCATAATATGTTGTGATTTTTGTAAAGTTACTTTAAGTGGTACATAATGCATGTATGTATTAATTTGGTAGTTTTTGATAAGTAAATGTTGAAAACTAAATAGTCAAAATGTCATGGACGGGTACATGCACTAAGTCTCGCGTAGTGTTTCTGTTTGATTTACAGGTAATACAACTTCTTGGTAAATATAATCAAAGGTAAACAGGGTAATAGACCTCAGCTCCCTAGAAACACTGCTGTATCATTACGCTTGAACTAACAATTACATAATATTGCTATATCACTGGTAGCCTAGTGGCTTAGAATTATCTCGTCCATTCCGGGAGTTCTAAGTTCTAATCCTCACGAGTACCCCTTGACAGAGAATGTGCGTTTTATAAAATTAATTATCACTTGCTGTGACAGCGAAAGAAAATATCGCGAGAAAACTTGCATACTTTAGAGTTCTGCACAATTTATCCATGAGATTTTTTAAAGGTTGTTGATGATGATGATTTACATTATGTAACAAGAAAATCCATATACAACATTGTTACTATAGTTCTTGTAAAAGAGTTACATCAAATTTGTGTCGACAAAAACTCAATATGATCTTGCAAAAATGTCAAAGGATAAACGAGGCCATTAGGAAATAAACAGTTGTAAAAAGTCTCGACAGTTCGTGCGTTATTTTAAATGACGGTATAAAAGAAACTGTGTTTCTTTTTATTGATGAATGCTAGTGTGTTTTCAATTGCTTCCATTTTCAAAATATAAATAACATAGTGACATTATACCACCCGTTTAAAGATTTTAATAGCGGTTAATTAATTCATCAGACTGATAAAATCTCGAATTTTTGCATTTCGACTACGATATTAATGATAAAGCAAACGTTTGTTTATCAACTTTACTTATCACTTAGCTTGCTGCTGTACCCGTCCGAAATTTTTATCTTCGCAGGAATTGATAAATGATCGTGTATCGGTGAGTGTTTAATATTTAATATTGAATAATTAATCCACATTGTGACAAAATGTTACTTTATATCGACGAATTGAATTGTTTAAAATGAAATATTTTACCAAAGTTTAAAACAACGTCACAGACGGAATTATAATATATGGTAATATAGGTGTAATATTATAGCAGGCTACCAAAGACCGTAGCTATGTATGCTATAATATATTTCTTTGCAGTCAGCAATGATGTGTCAATATATTGAAATTTGTCTTGCTATATTTGTTCACATATTTGATGTCGTAAAAAAGAGATCAACGTATAAATAACATTATATGTAGCTACATGTGTCGTCAATCAAGCGTTACTATAGAAAATTTATTGTAATACATATAGGTATGTCGTAATATGCCTCGCCATGTTAAATATTGTAGGTCCGTCTGTGACAACCTAAATAGTAAGGTGTCGGGAGTGTTAGCACGGAATTGATAAACATTAGCCTATATATTATTGAAATAATATTGTTATTAATGCGTATGTTAATTTTAGATAGATACACCTAAAACATTGTATTCAATGTAACCCATTGAAACTTACTTCTATGTTGCGATCATACAAATGCATTAATGCGGACATACCTGTTTCATATTGATATGTCGTGTCTTGTCAATAAGTTTTCCTTTGAGGAATTGGAATTATCTTGTTAATGTTTATCTGTGGTGTTATTGCATATTTTGTTTATAAGAGACATAGTTAATCTGTATTTACAATATCAATTTGTACTAAGTAATTGCAATTGTAATAAACAATATGCATATTCCAGAATTGTAATGAGCAATATATTACATAAGAATAATTAATATATCTTGTTACAATATTGTTATATATTGTTATTACATACATCCAGTTTATCTCCAAAATACACCAACATTTACATTAATCAAATCAAATTACTGTGTATTTTTGTGGTTTAATGAGATTATTAATAATGTCGATTTCATTTTGTTACTCCTATTAAAATTGTTGTCTTAAATATCGATAATATTAGTATTGTTATTAGCGCGATCACAATATCAACATTTTGTTACAATTTGGTGTTTAATCGGAGTGCGTAAAATACGATGTCGAATAAACATTTGAAAATTAAATTTATATTTTGTCTTTTAATTAACCCTTAACTGCTGCTATTAAATACATCGCCAATAGTAAGAAAGTAATGCCTACTATGGTTAAAAGTAGAAGTAATACTCTGCTTAAAGTAGAACTAACACACATAGATATAAAGATTTACATATTGTATTTACACATATGAGTATATTTCTGAATAAATACATTAATAGTTCTCACATTGTTATTTATTTCTATTCTTCTTAACAGTTTGTTCACAAAACACTGATTAACCCGGTACAATTCAAATTCTACATTTAATTACATTTAACTTTTACACGAACAAAGTCTCGGCAAGTCCGGTGAGGAGAGCCAGAAACGAGGACGGCTCTGGCTAAGAGAATCACATTAGTGCCAGTATCAGAACTTAGCTATGTATCAGAACTTTTTAAACGCTTAATTGGTAAAAGTTTCGTTAGCAAATGGAATGCTTTTGAAGCTAAAACAACTATTGCGTAAAGATATTGAATTGCAACATAAATTACGCTCATATATCAACATATTTGTATGACCTCCTGAAAAACCAGGAATCACTTCCTGGTTTTTCAGGAGGTCATACAAACCAGACGAAGTAGTCACACTTCGAAACAAACCAATAAACGTTTATCAAATAATACTATTAATATTTATTACAGTATCCCGCCAAGTCATACAAGGATAGACAGAGAGCAACGAGTGCCAAATATTTATATTATATTCATCACTCTCTCCATAAATGCACGCCAATATCGGAGGTTTCCGATTTCGCCATCAGTCAGCATCTAACCTGTCTGCTTGTTGTTTTAACGAGTATAATCTTATAAAGATAATAACCCAGATGTTATTTAAAGATAGGATAACATTTTAAGTACGTATGATGATACCGGAAGATATTTGACGTGATGGGTTTGAGAAGCATGTTATGCGAAGTATTTAATTTGTAAGTTGGCGCGCCGGGGAAGCACGTCAGTCTTCGAGTTCCGACGTGGCAGCGTCTTGTGGCATGTGGCTGGCACTTCGCCTTGTCTTCTACTATGCGATATATGTATACAGCACCAGGTGTTTGATAAAATATGTGCATAACATTTTTCGTTAAATAATTTTGCAAGGAAACTACATAATTATGTTTTTCTTAAATTTTTCTACTTCTCGAAGCAGTTTAAAATGTTCATCTACACCATAGAAATAATTAAAGATTGCGTCATTAGACTACTCGTTATAAGCACTGCGCTTGTATTGAATAGACTATTTTCGAAGTATAACATTGTAACTTGTTTCTTTTCATATCTGGTGTACCATTGATAAGCTAATACAAAAGATCAAGCCTGAAAATGACCAACTAACGTGACCTTCGGCTCCACGTGACGCGACATACATATATTCCTATGTATTTATACATATATTGTAGATATCTTGTTGCAAATAACACAAGCGTGAAACCAACAGCGTGTTACTGCTACAAGCGTGGCGGACGCATCGAGCTAACACAATGATTAATGCGAGAGTGGGCAGAACCACTGGCTCTATTGCAACGAATGTGCTACGAGTAGCTACGAATAGATGTATGGATGTACGGCTGAGGAACTTACATTGTTTCGGTCTGATCATCGATGTCTGCGATAACTGGACGAATTAGCATCGTCAAATGTTTAGCAGGCACGACCAAAAATATATACATAAAAACACCTGAAGTAGAAAATACGAATTTGTAGTAAAAATTATCATAAAACTGACTTTTTTCAGTGTATTAATTTAGTGACTTCATTGATTTTTTTACTATTAGGTATGGTTTTTTTATGTCTCATTGAAAAATATTTGCCAAAATAAATCAATCAATTATTTAGGGCTAATTTTGAAAGAAATAACCGTCCTTTTGAATTGTTTATATCAAATATAGTACGCACGATTGGCTTAAAGATAGATTCTTACTGAATGAGGGTATGATTTAATAAGTATTCGTGTAGTTTTCAGGAGGTGCTGATCTCCCGTTCTTGATCGTTAAGTATAGCGATCATTGAATGTAATCACAAGTTTACAGGTGAAAATCTGATAGGATAGTAAGCCGCTAACTGGTGTTAGGTTTGCACTTAGCTGTTTACCATGTCGAACTGAAGCAATGCAGAGAGAGATTAGATGGAGGAGGAGAAGGAGGATCATGAATAGTTAATAATTTTATTTATTTATTTATTAAATATTTAGTAACACCTTACAAAGGGGTACAAGGGCGTACTTAATGCCTAATGGCATTCTCTCCCAGCCAACCCTGGGTGATGGTGAGAGCATGTGGTAGGTGTGTATTTAAACATATGTACATACACAAACATACATACGATACGTATACATAATATATAATGAACAAAGTGGTCAGACAACAATACCTATAGAAAGAAGGCAAATAATTTTGTTTGGAATACAACAGAGCTAAATTTCTATAGTTAAATCACTTATTAACACCGTATAATAATTTAATGAAAACTAAATAATCATGCTTCTGTAGTACAGTATCAACCTGAGACAGTAGTCAAAGTTTTTTGTCTCTATAGAGTTAATATCAATATACTGAATGATAAAGATTTGCAGTGGAAACTAAAATAAATTAAATGAGGCATATAATAACAAAGGGTGAAAAGCGGGAATATTATACTCCGCTGTATACCCCTCCGTGCAAATATAGGCTTTATGTTTTATTAAAATTTAAGAAATCACTTACAAAGCCCTAATGATTTCAATTGTATTGGAAACAATGAAATCATACGAGGATTATTTTTCCAGACAACCGTGCATAATTAAATAATCACAGTCGACATAGTTTAATAAATAATTTGCATTTGAAAACAATGTATAATGGCTTTTGAAGAGTACCTTGAAAAAGGCTTATATAATATACTCTATACATAGCAATGCCCGAATCTTATACATACGTAAAGTAGGTAGGTCCTATATTTGATGGCCTCTCAATTGCTTCCATTATTTACGATTCGGCGAGAGGTCGCGGGCCCCGGGCTCGTACATCAAAAGATACGGTTCCCTTTCATTGAACAGTCTCTTCAGCTGATCTTTATTCCATTCCATATTATATTCCTCATATCTAACGAGATTTGACGCATGTGAGATCTTGTAAAGCGAACTCGATACCCCCATTAATGAGCTTTAT
>DWDT01005946.1:0-10046 GCA_018245595.1 Microceris scylla
ATATTATGGACATAACTGATATTATATTATTTGAAATCGAACTAATAATGTTAGGGGAAAAATACCTTGTTCTACTTTCAGTTCAGTTACTGCTAAGAATTAAAATAAAACTATGTTCCGTGAAGCGCGTGTCCCAAGTCCCCGCGAAGTATAATTCCTCACTAAATTATCCCTATTCTCTTCATGCTCGCTTCAACACCCCCTTCCGTCCCCTCGCCCCTCGCCTCAACTTCCTGCGAAATGTCTACAGTGATTCCTTGCATACAAACGACGTTTTCAAGCGGTTTATTATGACTTTTACACATTTGTCGTCTATCGAAGGACTGCACAGCTATTTAAAGGCGTCTGTTGGTATCGTTTCCGAAATGAATTGTGAGTGTACTGTACGAATTTACTTATAATTTCAGACTATTTGGTGAATGTTGTATCAATAAAGCCATATTTGGTTCCATTTCCAAGTAACATTATTATGAGACTAATTTTTAGAACTGGAAAAATGATATGAAAATACGTTTTCATGAAGAAAATATCGGCGAATTATCTAACGTACCTTAGCGATCTTGCGAGCAAAGTTAAACATTACATTAATAAGAAATTAAAAGCTACGTTTTGTCTTGGAAATGTTGTACTCGTTAAGTCGTCGGGTTATAAAGAATACAATAAAACAAATAGTTAAAAAGTACAAAACTAAAGCTGCGTAAAACGGAGCATTTTCATAGACAAGGATCAATTAATTAAACAAAATTAAATAGCTACGCGAAGTATAATTATGTAAGAAGTTAATGAATATTAAATTAAAGCCCCATTAATATTATATCAAATAAATATAATATCAAATATTAGACAATATAATGCACAAAGACACACGAGTAGTTATGGTCAAAGTACCTGCCTAATAACATTACGCTGAATGTCATTCTATAAATTGGGTCTATGGACTACAATGAATACACTTGGCCAGCGTGACAGTCTATGGCTTCAACCTCATTCTGAGAGGACAACATTGGAACGACAAAAGGATAGATGATGATCAACTGGTGAAACGTGGGAGAGTACTACACTCCTCTGTCTGTCCCTTCGAGGATTGCAAGCGACATTTAATTAATTAATTAATAATAACGTTTAAATAATAATAATAATATAAATAATAATAAAAAAATAAAAAAACAAAACGTACAAGTATGTTCGGTCGCGGCGTCAGTACCTTCTGTAGGGTCGAGCCGTTTCGCTCGGCGGCCATGCTTGCTGTTGTTGTGCACGAACATGTTGTCCGAGATCGCGAGCAGCGGCCCGTCTACCATCACTTGCGTTGATATTACCACCTGCAATTAACATTGCGTTATTGTTGTGTTTTTAAACTGTGTTAAAAACTCTGGGAACTACAGGCAAAAGAACTCCTTTGATGATGATAATGTTGATGATGAAATATAGTGACCAAACCTACTTAAGTTATGCAGATTTAAAACCCGTAAAAGGAGGATTGCAATTTATATTGTGTCATTAAACTGTATTAAAGTACTGATTACGAACATTCTAGATTCCCTGAGTAAACTACAGTCCCTAACTTTTTAATTAAAGTATGCACTTATAATTTAATTGATGGTTAGTAATAATGTTTATTTATTTCCTCTTTATTTATTACAAACGAGTTTTTATATTATTACTATTTTTACATATAAATGTTTATTACAGTTTAATGTCCGATTGAAAATACCGAACATTAGAATGAAAGAAAATCGACTAATGCAAATAATACATTTATAACAATACAACCAAAACCCAGTTCAAAACAATCGCTCAATTTCATCCTAGTGAGATACAAAAATAAAATCCATCGATGTGTACCATTCACACACACTCACACACAAACAGTCACTTTGCACGCACACATACACCCACCGGAGAGGGAAAGTCCCCTGGGAGGAGGAGCCAGTGTCTCGGGAACGAAATGGACGAATTCCGATAGGTATGCAAGGAAGTGCAGTGCGTATGGTATATTGAAATATATTTACGTATGTTATACATACATATATGTATCGTATATACCGCTCATTTGCGACCAGAGTATAGTAAGTAAAAACAGAATATCTTTCAGAAAACAGTTCGGAAGGTTTAAAATCATAATTATTCTGTGACTATTGTATTGTGTATTAGGTAAATGACGTATAGACTATTGTATTTATAACTATTATAACAGTCATAGAAGAATTATGATTTCGAACATTCTGAATCATTTTTTTTTAATACGATTTTAGCTGTATCGTAGTCTTCTTGCAAATTAGCGATATATTTATGGACACATATGGGTCGTCCTGTTATCAGGAAATAACCAATGGAAAATGGTAATATGTTATAACAATTAAACAATGAGAATTAAGAACGCTGTTGTCAATAAAAATGCTTATTTTTCTACAAATAAAACAATATTTTGAAATTAATTAACTGTTATGGGTATATTTTAAATGTTTGTAGCGCTTTATACGTTATTTGTTTGTATGTTGGCTGTTCCATTGTTGTTATATTTCGAGTGTTGTAAGAACACAATGTGATATTATAGATATTTTTATTTGCGGATTAATATTTACAGCAGTCTACAAGAAAACAACAAGACAAGACCGAGTACATGATAGCTTCCGTCAATATTATTGTCTGCACTAGTTCAATTTCAGTAGCGATCTAAAAATACGCACAGTATATATATTACCGCCATATATTCTTACCCTTGAAACGTTCCCCACGACCACTGAATTATTCAGTGACACACAGAAAGCCCAAATATAGACATAAGTACACACGCACACTACTATAGTTGTTGGACAAATCCAAACTTTATAACTAAAGTGATAAGTTCTATATTAGTTCAAAGTTACTACGAGGACACGCAAGACAAATATGTCTTAGCCAACTATGGAAGCAAATTTGTACTAATAAGTACACTGTATGAATGCACCTTTACTTTAGTCGCGTCAGCGCTGGCGCTAATGAGTTTAAATGAAGCCACGTATTCTTTAACTGTGAAATATTGTTGTTTTGTTTAGTTCTGATAGTAAATAAAATACTACATACTGTTTTATTTTAATGTTGTAATTGGGCTACTTCAGTCGCGATGGTTTTGGGCTTTCCACGGAACAAAACCATCGCGACTGAAGTCTCTAGTAGTCATCTACATACAGCGTTAGTTCATTAGGTGAATAATATGATTAAATACGAATTTGTTTTTTTTTGTTATATTTTGGTACCATGACTCGATAGCAATGATGCGTTATGAGAGTACAAGGCATAGTAGGTAAATCGAATATTATGTTATAATAATTATTATTCGTACTATCCGTTATAATAGTTATTATTCATACTATTTAAAATTACCCATGGTTAATTAAAAAATATTCTTAAATTTATTCATTTTTTTATTATTACTTATTCATTTAAGCATTACTTATTCATTTAAAACGTAACTTCACGCCTCTCATCCCCGAAGAGGTAGGCAGAGGAATGTAGAACACTCCCACGTTTCACCGGTTACGTTTACGTCCCACTATGTAATAAGTGGTGAGCCTATTACCATGCATCGGGACTTATTCATTTAAGCTTAAATAATTCAAAATTACATTAAAACATTTATTATATTTGTACAACATGAATGTTTAACGTGTTATTTGTTACTTCTTCCTGGCGTCATTTAACTATTTATGTTTTGTACAAAACTATTTTCACAGCAGCAAAGTAAAAAACAGCCACGTGAATAACATTCCTCTTTTATTTTTTACTTTTCCCTGACATTTGTTATCCAGAAGAATACGTTGCCGATTTGTAAAATCAAAGACTGAAGGCAAAGGTCGGGATGTAAATAGATAAACTCGTATAAATAAATTTAATTTCATCCCTCCCTTAAATTGGAGGCGCTTCAAATATTCAAGAGTCGTGAACGCAACCCTTCCTCCAGCTAAGGGTGAAAGAATGTGGTGCAAGAGATAAGTTACAGCGATTTCTATGGTTTCAGTAACAAAATTGGATATGTGTACTGATTATTTGTTAGTTAGATATTAAACTTTCACTTATAATAAACTTATAGAATCATTAATTTATGAAAAGTAAAACAGAAGAGTAATTATTGCAATAAGACATATACTCCTCAGTATAAAAAACTTTAGATATGTTCTCATAAACTATTAAATACTTTGTGAGAATATTTGTATGTGATTAAATTAATTACGTGCTTTATTTACGTCTTTTTTCAAGTGACGCGCAACCTACCGGCGTAGATCAGTAGCTCATGAAGGACAAGGTAGATTTCAAACTAATACTACCTCAAAAAATGCGTGGCTTAAAGTCGATAAATAATTTTAATTATAAGTTATCAGTTGTTATATATTTAAGAATATTTTATAATTCTTAAGAATATTGATATTAAACTAGGTACGTACCTACTTTAATATCAATATTCTTAAGATAAAACTAAATATGTGATCTTTAAAATCACTATAGACGAATAATTTAATCTTAAGTAGGTACTGTATACAAGATTAAGGTAAACAAAAGTTATTAGAATTTAATTAAAATAGAAAGTTAATGAAATATTTAATTGAATTGTGTTCTGAATGATATTGGTTATAACTTGCGTTATATTGTTAGTAATAAACTATTACATTCACTGTTAGTAACACATTTCTCATCCCCGTTCCCAATGAGCCCGTGACATGGACCAGATGTAGAGCAATACGGCCGGCCTCGTACACCAACACGGCAATTTTGCCTCGCGTCTAGTAAACAAGCCACCATTTAGCCGTCGACAGCGCGAATAATTACAGATGAACCGAACACTGCTGCGAGTCCGGATACTTCAGTCGCGATGCTGTTCGCCTCCCGTTAACTTTACCTACACTGTGCTACGCAAGTTCGTTTGGTAAATGATATTATATGATATTAAATGCGTATTTGTTTCTGTGACTTTAATTATGTGTTATTTATTTACAGTAATGGACTGTTAATTGATTTACGTAACGAATAAATAAGTTATCGTGAAAGAAATAACTTTTGATTTATGTAAAAAAAAAAACTTTTTATCACTATAACAAAAGTTTGCATAAATCTAATACGTTTAATAAAATTAAATTGCACTTTTGTAATTTCATTATTAAACTGTAAAAATAAAAAAAAAAACTAAGTTTAATTATTAGTATTTAAACAATGCTCACTTGAAATCTTCTCATGTCCCGAGGATTGCCAGCATTCTTCAAACAATTCTGGTTGCATTTCAGGAAGAACTTGAGAAAAAACCTGCAACAAAATACCTATCTTTAATTACTGCGACCAATATCAATTCAACGTAAAGAAAGTCGTAAATTAATATGAATCCGTTTACAACTTAAAATAAAACGTGCGAAACACATCAGTGAAATTCAAGAGAGCGGAAACATAACTGTCAAACACTCATTATTTGTTACCAACAAAAAAATGGTCTTCAACAAAAAGTTTTTCCAGATCGAAACTTTCAATAAACATTAATTCATATTAAAGATTTGATTTCATCTATTATTAGCTTATATCTACTTACTCGTATATTTCCTCTCTAATTCTCAAATTCAAACCAATAGCGACTTTCAGAACGATAGTTATGAAAAATGTGGATACGGGGATGGGTGACATTTAAAACATCAGCTGTTTCCACTTGACAAGAAGCCGTAAAGTCTATCATTTAGTGGTTCCCACTAATTTGTTTCTCATGTTCACAAATTTGTAACTATTATTCTGTTTCCGTTCAGTCTGATGTTTTTATTTTCGTGGCAATGTTATCGAGTGCCAGGATTTCTGTTGCACTTTTATACTTTTTTGTTTTTACGACACGAAGAGTATTCCGAACGAGAAAAAAAAAAATATTCGAGACCTGTAAAAACGGTAAGCTCTGAAACGAAATCAAACAATTTCAGCGGAGAGTCTACAGGCTCAACTATCGGCATATCGGATTACATACAATAGCCGATCTTTGCAACTGTGTGGGTGCGTTCGGGTTGTTTGAAAAGGATCTTTATGTAGTTGTGATAAGGTTCACGCGGGTTGTTTTTGTAAGTTGGGCGATGCGTAACGTGGCGCGTACGATCAGGCAGGCGATCACGATGAATGCTTTAGCAGAAATATTTTACATCGCCTCCGGCACCAGCAATGCCGCCGCGCCGAATATTGCTGTGCCAACAGACGGATGTGTACCGTGCTGCTAACACCCCAACGGCGCCGCCAACTTTACGAGTCAATATTTGAAAATGTACTGCGAATTTCATGCCCATGTTAATACTGCACAAGCGTTTGATATACTTAATACTTAGTACAACGTTACACAAAGCCTACCTATCTTTATTAACAGCAACCAACTCTATATTAAGCCGTTTTACCGTGATAAATCATACTTTTTAATCCATAAATAGTCATAAAGCTTTTGTCATTTTGTTATGCTATTTAAAATATAATCAATTTCTAATAAAAATTTGCACGAGAGAAAAAGAAATCCTAAACAAAAGGTGGTAAGAACCGCTCTGTGTTTCATGAAACGGCGTACAGATAGGAACGGTACCGCGAACGTATTTGTGTTGCCCGCGGCGTCGCACATCTGTTCCCGCATTATTTATGTTAAACACCTTATGTCACAATATTGCGAGTTAGCAGTTTACGCCGCTGTCAAGTTACACACTCAGCGACGACTCGAGCCATGAATGGAGCATTTTATTTTGAGACGCCAGATGCAGGCTAAAGATAGGCTCTATACGGTGCTCGCTTGAATATATTTTGCGTGTACATTATCAACGTAAGGATTGGATGGAAATTAATACTATGTATTAGTATATCCATGTTTTGATTACAATACAATATGAGGAGCAAGATTTCTAATGTTCATGTTATGGGGCGTATATTCTGTTTGAAATTAAAGATTGGGTGAAATTTTAGACTACGTTTAAGTGTAATTGTGCATATTTGTATTATAATATAGGAAGCAATATTTTTATTTTTGACGTAGCATTATGTAAAATTTTATATCATCCGAAGAAAGAATAAATAATAAAATCCAAATGTTTACTAAAGTTACAATGAAAAATACGTAATTGAATATTATTTATTTACTTTGGATAATTAAACGGTTCACTTTAACCAACAGTACATTAGAATTCGAAACTAAGATATTTTACAGATACATATCGTCATTCCGTAGACCCCAGGTACAGGATGGTCAACCCTCTATTAATAAATGCACCTGTTAGACACTGATACTTATTTAAAAATTAATATATATTTACACAAACACATGACAAAACCAAAACCTTTTTAATTATTATCGTCATTAAAATTCTAAGTGTTAAGTAAAACATTCCAGGACATTGTTGAATTCGTGTAAGGAATTTCCAACTATAAGGATCTATAGGATTACTTGAACAAAAACCGGTCCCCCGACCCCTGGGCAGCTCAAACTACGGCCATTAATATGTTTGTAAGGGTCACCTGACACTGCCCTTATCCATTCGTATCACTCTTCTGCGGTCAGCGCTAAGCCACAAAAATTACGACCACGCCACATAAAGCAGAATCTACGAATGTTGTGTACAAGCTTTATATTTGTTTTTTATTTAGCAATAGGCGTGCATTTGAATGTAAATTCACCGGATGGAAAGTGAGATGCAGTCTAGGATGTAGCACTACCTACATTGTCTATTCACTCTTTTCCTGAATATGTAGAGTATAGAGATATATTACATGAATCGGCAAATATGGTCGTCGACGGGGAGTTCAACTCATTGCCATTCTTTAGCAGAATCGATTCATCGTATTGTATCGTTTATTACTCTTCGAAAATTTTCACAAAACCATACTTCTAGTTTTCTTTTTGAACACCTCTACAAATCCCTACCTAAGCGGAGTCAGTGAGTCAGCCTAATCATGTAAATATACATTTACTCAAGTACATTTTTAGGCATATATTACATAAAGCTTCTAATGATCTATAATGATTAGACATGTAATCAATTTTACACCCTAATATTCTGTACTGTCTGCCCTATTATTTAAATGTAGTTCTACACCGCATTCTGCGAAAGATTTGATATAAACGGTTGATAAATGTTTTTAAGTCTAAACTTTTCATCATCAGCTCAATACATTCATGTAGTATACATATATATAGTTTATAATACAATAAATTATAGCTTCGCTTTATTTATCTTCACACGATTCTTAAGTAGGTAACATATGAAAAACACATTATGCATATTTTTCTGGGTTTTTAATGTATATGTTCTTACTATTATTACAGTATTATTATTTCTTTTTTTTTTGGAAAAACTCTACCATTGTGCGTTTTTAAGGAAATTATTTGTATATAGAGGAATTTATTACTTGAATAACTTTACCCATATTTATGAAGACGAGGTCGTGACATAAGCTATTTTTGCATATAACAGCGGTGCAAACGTTAGGTTGCGAGCAGCGCGACTGTCCATAGATATATGAAACGAGCTTTTGAGGCTGTCTTATAATTTTTCCCTTTAGACCTGTGCGGTCTCTCGCGTGTATAATTACCTGCTTTTATCATCTCTAAATTAAAAACCACAAGGTGAATAGTGTGATAAGTCGTGTTGAATAAGTGTAGATATATTCGGGTAAGTATTGAATAGAGAATATTTATTTTGATACTACGCTGATTGGACGCTACCTAACAGAGTTTCAAGTTGTATACTTAAGCTCTCACATATTACACCTCACATCATCAGTCAGTTTCGGTCCACAACCTACATAGGCTTTCCCTGAGAAGTTTTGTCCCATAATTACCACGCTGGGCATACGAGTCGAAGATCGCAGAACACGGTTTCTCGCGCCGCCTACGCTGCTGCCTCTAGGCGGCCAAGGGATGTAGCTCCGGCTAGGCAGGCCAAGCGATACCTCAATCAGCGACCATAAACCCTCATTGAAAAATAAAATAACCTCTAAATTAAATTTAATTTTGAATGCAAATTTGGATAAGTATTAGATACTACAGAGTGTCGTGCATAATCTAAAACTTTCCTTGATACTACGTTCTTCACAATTTCAAAAGTTGTATAGGTACTTTTGTTCTAGTCAAGCTAGAGACCGTGCGGCTCCGCTGTACATACAGACAATCACAGGGAAATAGGTATGTAAACAAAATAGTACAAATATAATTGAGGGACATTCAATCAGTGTGAAGAAAAAGTGTACTTTTATAATCCCAATGCCCCATATTTTGGACTTAACAGTTTAGTAAAACTTCATATCGTTTTAAGAATTGTAACGTCACAACTATAATCGTACGAGAGTCACTGATGTTTCGTATTCACAATTGTACCCGCAACAAAGTACAGAAAACAATATTTAAACCCACGTGCGTCAAGGCTCAGCGACAAAATCAAACCATCCCCTATAAAAGCGCCCACCTATATACAGAATATTTACCTATCGCATCACAGAAAGGAAACTGTATTTTCCTCGTAAAAACTACCCCAGCTTTTCATCCCTTACCCGCGTATATAATATAGCCCCTATCCATAAAGGCTTATCGGTTGATTTGTAACGAAATGCATTAAGTGACATTTTTGTTTTTTATACAATAAAAAATATATTATGTTACATTATTGGCTTGGTTTTATTTTTGAACTAAACTAAAGAAACTTTTTGCTTTACCTCGCGATTGTTATTTCAAGGATTATTTGCGAACTGTATGCTGATCATAATATCTCATATTTCAAAAAATATTTTAGTACAGTAGAATGAATATAAAGGTCTTAAAGTGCTGAACGTATTTGACATTTAACACTAATATCCTGCCAATTATAACTTTGCGGTACATTTAAAAGTCTGTTAAAGTAGTTAAATTAATTAATAATCATTGAATATATCGTGTAGGTATACACAAACAAACCCAGTTATTTATTACAAGCTACTTTTAATTTTTTTTCTTCAAATGTCAACTTACTCCTAAGCTATGTAACATATACATATAAAAAAGTAAGTTAAATATCTAATATACATTAACAAATAGAAAATTAAAC
>DWDT01005947.1:0-10045 GCA_018245595.1 Microceris scylla
TAGGCAGAGGAATGCAGATCACTCCCACGTTTCACCGGTTACGTTTACGTCCCACTATGGAATAGGTGGTGAGCCTACTGCCATGCATCGGGCACATATCCAGACTCCGAACCACTACAAGAAAATCTAAATGACAAAATTTTGTAGTGTTCGACCCGGGAATCAACCTCGGGACCTCCCGATCGGCAGTCGCACTTGCAACCAACAAGACCAAGGAGGCAGTCGAGTTTAAATTATTAACAAATAAAATAATCGAAACAAAAGAATAATAATAATTATCAATTATAATTGATGATATAAGTGAAGTATATATATATAATAAATGTCACATTCTATTACACTTTTCACAAATAAATATTTAATGGTAAATAATTTGTGATGATGATCATGAAATGGTTTACTTGATTATATGATAAGTATAATAGTAAGTGATAAGGGATAGCTGAATGAATTTGCAAAATGACTACAGTTGGTGGGTAGGACAATATGGGAACATTAATATTGGATGAGTCAAGGACATTTCTTAGTTTGGTTTATTTGAAAAATATAATGTAAATAGTCCACATTGAATGTTAGTATAAAAAAGCGTAACTTCACGCCTGTAATCCCCGAAGGTGTAAGCAAACAAATATGAAAGTCATCATAATGCTATTTGTGATAAAATGCTGACAATATTTATTAATAATAGTGATAACCACAATAATATAAATAAACAAACACCCTTGGGCGTTGCAAATGTCCATAAGTGAGTTGACCATTTATCATGGGGTCTATGGTCTAAATACGAAAAAAGTATTACAAGTGACCAAACAATCTTACATAATGTGCAAACTTCCAATTTTACTCACTCATTCCAAGAGCTGCCGTTGCAGCGAATGAGAAATATATAAAATCGTTATCATCCATGCGTTAAAAATGCAACTAGAAGAGAAGAAATTATCCATTCAGTTCACGGATCATTAGGCAGGAGAGGAGGCCCGGAGGGAAGAATCTAAAAGCTTCAGTCACGTTTCTATTTAAAACACTGAGTAATCCTTCACTTTACATGGTAAATGTGAATATTATAGTTATATATTTCATATAAGACTTCGGTTGTTCCTAACGGATGAATTAGAATTTTCTATATTCATAGATACTGATAATACAATGTCACAAATAATGTATGAGGAAATTATCTATTCAGTTTCCGGATCATTAGGTTGGAGCGGGGGTTCGGAAGAAAGGAGCTGGGAACTTCGCAGACTCATTTCATTATTTGATATAGGTACTAGTTTAAAAACCTCGGCTTTGTTTGGTACATAAAATATAGGTACATACCTTACTTATATTTGGTACATACCAATTTCATAGTTGCGATGTTACACCTCGTTTCGGTCCTAATCGATAAATTAGAATTTTCTAGACTCAATGCTACCAATAGTAAAATGACTCATATGTCTTAATCGCTTACAAGTATAATTTTAAAAGTTCCCCCAACTATTTATACTAACTTTTTTTTAAATAGTATGAAATCTACCGTTTTAATAACTTCGCAGCAAGCAAAAACCGTTCATAAAATCGACATGACTAAGCCTTGAAGGCTTATATCTATAACATTAAAATACTTAAGATTCGACTAATTAAATAACGCAGGTAAGAAACGAATCATTTTATTTACTTGAGCGGATGAAAAAAATATATCGCTCATATCTAAGGTCAAATTTAATAAGTCGAGTCATGTATAATACAGGCCTATTCTCGACCAATGAGAACGAGAGTGGAGTGTACACAAAGCCGTTGTAACCGTCGTATTCCGAAAAAGGAAGAGCATTTAAACTTCAAATATAGAACGTCGCGAGGCGCGGAAGAGATGCGCGTGAGTCACCATCATTCGTGTCGTCCTTGTGGCCAACGGTCGTTCCCAGCGTAAACCTTATCTACGTTCTTTAAAATGTAGTCGTAGGTATATGTGGTGGTGGTGGTGTGTGGTGTCGTAGGTATATATATATATATATATATATCAAAAAGCTAGCTATATGATTTACGTACTTTTTGCTGAGGTCAAATGAAACCGTTGTTATACATATTGGTTGAAAAGACATTTACTACCTACATCAAATTTACATCTTAAAATACTCAGTTTTTAATTAATCAATAATAACACTAAACGCTTAAGAAAGTGTAACTGCAGTTTTTAAACATTTTTGTCTACATGTATGTTATTAAAAGTTATTCCAATAGGGTAAAATTAATAATTGATTTTATCCATCCCACCGACTAAAGCGATTAGGATAACCGTTCACCAAACTTCAAACCCACATTAAATCATTCTGATAGATTATATACAATAATAATAAAACAATCATTCAATTAAGTCATTGAATCGCCACAAGGATAAAAAAGATGTCACGAAGTGACTGACTAACGAGCGAACTATAACGCAATTTCTCGCACCGGATCAATTGAAACTTGTTTAACGGTCATCGTGGTGTTGACAAATAGCCTATAATTTAATACTTATCCGTTTTTGCAACACTTACAAACTACTTTTTTATATTATTATTGAATCATCACGCCATGTCCCGTATGGGTTAGGCAAAACGCACCAATGTCAAATATCTCTATCCTTACAGGCCTATTATATAGTTTTTTTGTATAGACAAGTATGTATAAGTAGGTATACAAGTATATAAGACAAGAAAATATCATATAAATCATTCAGTTCTGCAGAGCTAAACTTGCGTGCTGAAGAAATTCCCTAATCGCAGGGAGAACAGGAACTGGGCCTGATAATTATAGTGTTCCATAAAATGCTTTGAAAGATGCCTGACTGTACGAAACTGTATATGTGTTACATCTTGTTGAGTTTAGGCCCGAGAGGTTCCATCACGAGCGATTTGGAGCGTAAACCATCTCGCCACTTTAACATGATAGGTTTCGCATGCTTTGGTTAATTTTAATTTAAGTTACCCTACCATACCCCCATTAAGAATTTCAAGCTTTTTCAATTTTAAGTAGATTATATTTACAATACCGCATGATGTACGTGACTATTTGATTTTTGAAGGAAAATTCCGGAAAAATATCAAAATATTGCGAGTGTTAAAAGACCGTTATTTTAAACGTATCGTGATGAAGTTTGAAAGGACAAAGATGTTAAAAATCTGTGTATACATAGGCAAGTACCAATAAAATAGCCTGGTTATGGACAGACAAATAATCATTATACTTTCACGCCAGGTTTCCCTTCGGGGTAGGCAGAAGGCGCCAAGTGCCACATGTCTTTATGTCCTATGCCTATGTCCAGCAGTGGACGAGATTAGGCTGATAATGTAAGTATGCATGTAACCGATGAAGACATTACATTTCATATTATTTTATTTTTCACTCTCAAAGTAGAGCGCTGAAGGATCCTCCAATGAAGTACGCCTTCCTGAATTACAGGGGGGATCCGTACCCAATTGTAAGAGGACAATATAGGCAGTAAGTAGTCTTATTATTTAGTTATCCATGTTTGAATTTAATTGTCTTTCTGGAGTTTTTTTTCACATTACGTAAAAATGACAAAATTTGGTGTAATTACTTATGAATTGTGTACAACTGAGAGTGACGCATTTAGAAGAAGCACGTCAGGTTCGTAAGCTTAGAGATAATTAGAGGTTTCTGCCTACCCCGTAAAGAACTTTGCGTAACGATATAATAAGAACAAAAATATGTAGTAAACATTAATTTTTGCTGTAACGATAACTGGCTTCGAACTTAAGGGTCAATGAAACTAGGGCTGAATTCGAAAATGTTTCAAGCTTTATAAAATCGAAACCATCCTTTGTGTTGTGTTGAATAAAAGATAACAATAGGTTAAGAACAAAACATGTCGCGCCTAGTATCCGAATTATTCGAATATTGTGTCGGTTGCTTTCTTATGTAGGTACTATTAAATACCTATTCATCCATTAATCCAAACGCTTGTAGGCCTCACGAGCTGTCGTTTAACACCTAAATTATTTTTAAATCTATACCAAAATCTTGCGCGACTGATCCTCGGAGAACGTCAGTTTGTTGAATCCCAATTGTCATATTATTCATTATAGTTTTTTAGGTCTCAATAAGATTTTATAAAAAATAATTAGCAATATAAACTTAGCAATTTAAAAATAACGACGAATTAAGTATCAAGGAATTTCATACAGATATACGTTTTGTTATATATCACGTTGCGAAGTTACATACTGTTCAAAATAGTTCAAATACAGATTCAATGCATTTTTTTACTGCTGGACATAGGTCTGCCCTGAGGGAGTTTTTTTAGTGGAGACCCCATGCTGGTCAAGCGGGTTGGGGATCGCAGACCACGGTATCTCGCACCGCCTACGCTGCTACCAGGGAGTCAGGTCATGTACCATGCCTAGACAGGCGGCGACATAACAGAAACAGCGAGTTTATGAAATAAAATAATATTTTTGTCTTGTTACCGAATTAATGGAATCTTCCCGAAAACATAACTTGAAAAAAAATTAATATACAGATTAAATTAATTTCTGAAAACTGCTTATGCACAAATATTACAGATTAATCTTATATGTATTGATACTTTTTCTAGATCTTACAGCTACATTTCGTTCTTAATAATGTATTAAAATAAATTAAATTAAAAAAAAACAACGAAAATCTCCCTCAGTGTAATCCAGAAAACAAAGGGTTTACTCACATTTGGTTTCAATTTCCATGGCTTCGCGATTCGTTTGCACAAAGAACAGTTAGGTTTTCAATAAATTAATGTTCAGTTGGAATATCTGTCCACGTCTGCCGAACAGCAACTACCAGCGGTTTGTAATAAGATTTTTTTAAAGCGCCGACTTTTTAAGTTTTCTTCCTTCACCGTTGTATCGGTTACGAATTGAATTTAAAACAAACTAAACAGGATATGAAGCACACGAATCGTTGAATTGAAAACATTTCAGAAAAAAATAAAGTTCTCAGCGTTGCATTTGACATAATCCGTCTAAAAAGCTTGCGATTGGTCAAAATTGAATCTCCCGCTGTTTTCGTTCAATAAGATCGACCCATGTCCATGATCAAGAACATCACGTTCCATTTTCGCTTTAGGACGAAAATACATTGAAAGTAAATAATTATTTCAACGTAAATTTATGTACAGTTATAAAGGTTGTATACATCTCAAATATGTGAACCTGTTAAATGTGTAAACCTGTAACATTTTACAAAATATGACTATATGATAATAAAGTAATTTATTATTTATCTATAGAACTTGAACACAATTTTTATTATTCAATGTAGATGATATAGATGCTGCTGCCATCTCTTAACAATACGGTCAGTTACTTGACACTACATATATCATAGAGATATACAGAGTAGGGAAGACACGGTTGTTTGTAAGCGTCAACGTTCGACGGTTAGAAAGAGAGACGATACCCTATTTCTCACTACTGACGCATGCACAGTAAAAGAACAGCTTGTTTTTCAAATAATGAACTCACGCTAGCGGTACCTTTGCGTGTGCAAGTTAAAAGAATCAGGTAGCTTCATTTGCTTTCTCTTATTTTTCGATGGACACATTTTAGGCTATCTTCCCTATTCTATATATAATATTCCTATGAATTTTATTTATTTGAGCATCTGCACTATGCACAGCGCAGTATGCGTCTAAATAATTATAGTAATATATAAAGGTTATTTGTAATTTACTCCCCTATTAAACAGTTTCAGCTAATTTACATACATATACGTCTATAGCGTATTGCTCCTTGTTACAGAAATTAGTGCCAATTAAACACTGATGATTCGCTTGCAATATTAATTTGGATCACATAATTAGCCCAACTCAGTCCACTAGTGGA
This sequence comes from Microceris scylla, assembly GCA_018245595.1. NCBI lineage: Eukaryota > Metazoa > Arthropoda > Insecta > Lepidoptera > Hesperiidae > Microceris > Microceris scylla. Next base: position 5,844 of record DWDT01005947.1, read on the forward strand.
CTTAGGCCTCCCCTAATGAGGGGCCTCGTACACCTTCATAGGGGGGTATTTGTCCATTATTCCCAGACTGGCTGGCTGGGAATTGCAGAACAGCTTTGCACACTTCCTACGCTTCTCCCTATCGGCAGCTAGGGCATTTAATTCTTCCGAGGTAGACACTAGACAGCATTATATCACGATCAGCCAATCGTCATAGCTTCCTCTGTTTTACAACAAATTGGATCATGGGCAGGAGAGGTTGGTTTGGGCTGCTGAAATAGAGCATTATGGCCCTTGCACTTCGCTACTTACCTTCGTTCTTTGATGTAAATTTTGGTTAAATTAAATGGCTAATACATGCTTAGACCAAATCTTTAATAAATTATTTAACAGTAAATAATATTTTTTATATATAAGTGTAATGTTACGAGTAGTAAATTAGCTAACTACTTGAATTCCATAGTCCTAAAATGCTTTTAAAAGTAGGTACAGAATTCTTGACCGTATACATTTAATATTCGTATTTCGTGGCGTTAGAACCTGTCCGCCAACATAATGTACCCCTTGATTCATTTGTAGTAATTATTAAAGCAAAAAATAATACCGTATGTTAGTCCCCACAACGCGATAATTGATAAATATCTATACCAAACTACTACTATACCAAATACTTATACGTAAGCTTTAGTCGAAACAATACCTCAATATAAGTATACAAGTAAATAATTTGCTACTTCCAGTTTGAAACTATAACAAAATATATATATAAAGAAGACCTATATTTTTATAAATTTCTACGGTAGTTACTTTATTTCTTAAAATAAGTAAACCGAATAGCACATTAACAGACTTCTTTAATATTATTTAATGGCTTAACTATTTTGTAGCGGTGTGATGTAATTAAAGCTCTTTGTACAATTCTATTATAACTTAAATTGATCAGGTTTTCATGTATTAATAAAAACATATATTGGTTTGTTTTACAGAGGTATAAAATAATTCATTGTAAAACGGCAGTTAAATTGAATTCGTTCATAGAATTATTGAACCAATTAATTAGACGCTATTAAATAAATCTTCAAAATTATTACCTAATAAATAATGACGTCATTTATCATACTTAAAAATTAGAATACAGAGCAAATAAATATTATTTACTCGGCTTCTATTATATTTTAATGTAGATAGGCGGCCTAATGTGTTCACAAAAATTGTATTAAATGTAGCGACAAAATAAATCAATAAGACGGACAGGCGTAATCCAATAAAAGCTGATTCACACCTAAATATAGTTAATACGCAAGTAACTTTCAAATATTAATAGAATTTCTACCACGCACACGACTTAGAAATACTCATTGTGTACATACAGTCAAAGTCAATGTCATTAAAACTGTGATGTTGATGTTACGAGGATCATATACAAAAACTCATTCATACCTACAGTTTAAAACCACATTATCCCAAATTATACAAAATCTATTTAGACATAGGTTTGTTGGCATCTTGATTATTATCATAAAATTACAATACAAGTACTTAAAAAGTACATTATCATCACCGCGATCGTTGTTTTTCTTATAAGTGCACTAAAAATATTATCAATTTACTACCTAACATTGACACTACGGTTAATTATGATAAAATGGCGGGATTAATACATAACGATTATTTACATCTGTCGATGTGACTAACATTTATGAGTATATTATGTATACTCTAATTGTAATTCATCTACTAATTAAATTAATTAAATGTTATATGTTTTAATTAATTAAGGGAAATCAAATTCCTTTAGTTCATTATGTCAATGAATGAAGTGTGATTCCTGCATTTAAAATTAATATTTAAATTACAGATATGTATAACATACATTCTGCTACATTTGTAAATTTACAGTCAAATGAGACACCTATATGCTTATATATATTTGGCCAGTTGTTCACTGATCAATAACAATTAGTAAAATGAGAATCCATTGTAAAAAGTTATGGCTTATACACTTATTATTAATTGTAATGTGCACTACTATCATTACCTAATGACCAGTTAACAAAAGTTATTTAACACAATTACGTAGTACATCTATGGCTTTATCTAGTACAATCTAGATATCAACATGATTCAAGGTGGGAAACACTGTTACTGTACTATTTCTGGCTTTGACCAGCATAAATTTTAATGGTGCTATACTCTCTAGGGCAACAATGAAACTTGTGTCGACATATCAAGAATTGAAAGAAACTTGTATTCCATGAAGCAATTGTGGTACCCACCAAAAAACCATTTACATCAGATGCAAGCCAGTTTTCTACTTCTATTGCATAAAACAATCAAATGATTGTAACTCATACAAATAAACCTTTGGTAAATTCACAACTATCACAAGCAATATGCTCAAACAGTCATGGAATATTGTCAATATATGTAACATATGAAATTATACTATGTACTTCTTGGGGCTGCACTGTGCAGTGATTTCTATTAATGTGGTTGCTTGTATTACATACTACAGAAAGTAATGTCTTTGAAAACACACTGAATATTTCATGTTTCACAATTATACAGTCAAAGATTTTTTTAACAATAAATACAAACTGCTTTTAGTGTTACACATATCATAATTTACACATTTTATTGTTTAACATACAAAAAAAGGATTAAACACAGTTGGAATATTAGTAATAAATGTCGTAAATCATTCTTTATTTTCCATTAAAATGATATATTTATTTATATGGATAATATATGTCTTGTTGCTTTGAAGGCCAGTCAGCACACTGTTGAGTTACTTAACAAACTGTTAATCTATATTCAGTCAAAAACAAAACATTTTATATTTTGAATATCACAAATGTTGTATCTATTGCTATCATTTATATTTTACAACAAATATAATCTACCAGATATAGCCTCACAATGTTTTCATGTGATGCATAGCTATGGACTAATACAACACATATTAATAAATAGGATCAGATCTGATCTCCAAAAATGTATAAAACTAAAATATTCAATAAGTTCATCCTTCAGACATCTGCATGGTTTAAAATCAAACCCAAAACATGTATCACTGTTCCAAAGGGTATATCAACAAACATTTTGAAAATGACATGAATAATTTAAATAAACATGACTATCCTAATAATATGATCGTTGAAATAAATTATTATCTAAAAGTACTAATGGAACAGTTGAGTATTAAAAGTAATAATTTACAAAAATTTGGTACATTATCTAGAAAATATTAAGTCACTATGATCGTTCACTAAGAAATGGTATACAAACTGAGCCTTCTTTTTATCAATAACCTGTTTGTTGATTCGGGATTGGGGTTCCTGCGTAAGGTTTGGATTATCCCGCAAAAATATGGCTCCAAACAATGTGGACAATGTCTTTGAATCCAGACCATTTTCAGCACAATGTTGCAGCGCCTCTTGCAAGAATTCACATAAATAAAGAAATACATTCTTTCTGAACTCTGGCAATTCCATGACTATCTGTTTACACTGTAGATAGTTGGCAGATGCTCTCAGGCATACAGATTGAAGATTATATGGAATAATGGGATCTACTGTACTTTCCAGCAACAACAATAATGCTTCGGCCACTGAATGTATAGAGCCAGGAATAGGATCTACAGAGCCAGTGTCTAGCCAGTCTCTGATCTGTAATACCTCTGAATGCAAACCTGGCTGTTCAAAGAGGTTTGGTTCTTTAAGACCGTGCAAGTAAATATGGTCTACTAAAAACCAAATCTCCTTAGGTATTGAGTAAGTAGATTGGTTTGAAACACACTGGTCTCTCTTATTTTCCAGTTCTATCAATTTTCCAACTGGTACTTCTCTTATTGGCATATTAAGATTGACTAACACCTCTATGGAACATCCAAAACAACTCCTTTGATATGTTCCATTCACAGTTATAAATATATCCTTCCCACCATACAAGTGTAGTACTAAAATGTCGTACAGTTTATCAGTGCCTGCATTCATTTTGCATGCTGATGTTTTATTTATGAGCACTTTAAGTTGAATTTCACAGGTTTCATCAGCACATATGCACTTCTTGTATGGTTCAACTATCAGCCATTCTTTACAAAAGTTAGATTCATCTAGTTTTTTAATGAACTCAAACTCGACTGGCAATTTGCCGATATTTTTAATTGTTATAGTCCTGACTTGCAGTTCAAGGTATCTGACTGTACCAAAGTCAATTTCTGT
>DWDT01005948.1:0-10044 GCA_018245595.1 Microceris scylla
CACGCACGCACGCACGCACGCACACACGCACGCACGCACGCACGCACGCACGCACGCACGCACGCACGCACACGCACACACACGCAAACACACACACACACACACACACACACACACAATAATATAATTTACAACTCTGAAATAATTATCTTCATTTCATATCACAAGTATGTTAACCTTTGTTTGCAGATAAATGCGAAATAGAAATGAAGGATATCCTCGGACATTTTACATTAGAAGTGATAGGCGCTTGTGCGTTTGGCATCAAATCCGATGCTCTCGAAGATGAAAACGCGAGATTCGTTAAGGTATATGAAAATGTATAGACTTGTTTTTATTAATTGAAATGTTTAATAGTCGAATTGAAAATAATTTAAATATAAGTATTTTTCTAAAAAAGTCATTGTTTTAGGTACGTATAAACGATGAAGAAAAGAATACTGTCTGGATAATAGGAGCATAAAGTATAATTTTTTTCTCCGTGCAGTTTGTGTCATAAAACGTTGGAGCGGTGAAGCGAGTATTTTGCTCTCTCTTCCACTCACGGGCCTTATGGGCGGGCATAGTGATGCGTATTATTGTTGTCGATAAGCGGTTATCGATAGTGTATTTAGTTTGTCATTATGTGGGATTCTGTTAAAAATGAAAGAAAAATAGATAAAAAATGTCTTTATTAAAATAAGAATAATAATAATTTAAAATAAGTTATTAATTAGGTATGTATGTATTAATACAAACTATAAGTACAAAAGTTAAGAATGTAACAAGTTAAAGTAAAAATAAATATAAATACTTATGTATATCTAAGTTTATATTGAACATCAATAAAGATAATAATGATAACTTATATCTAAATGTTTTTATCGCCAATGGTGTTGGCCCGCGCAACATGCTACGCCCTAGCCGATTTATCTTTTATGAACCAAACGGCACGGAGAAAAAAATTATACTGTAGTTAGTACATGTCATGTCATGTCAAGAAATTTCATCAATGCAAGACGTTTCTAATTACTGTCATTATTTTCAGGTTGCAGAAAAATTTAACTATATGTCAGTGCCAAAGAGAGTATTGATATTCAGTCTATTACTGTTTATGCCAGGATTAATCAAATACTTAAATATATCCTTTTTCAATCACGCCAGCACAAGTGAATTACTAAAAATTTTGAAAATAACAAAGAGTGAAAGAACCTCATCAAATGTCAGGTACAGATTACACAAACAATACGAGAATTTCGTGGTTTAAAAAAATTGAAGGATACATTTTTACATTATATTTCAGGAAGAACGATTTCTTGCAGCTTCTCCTTGATGCAGCCACCAAGGAGTGTAAAGATTCAGGCGATGCGAAAAATGGGACATGTGCGTAGGATCTAAAACATGTTGTTTGTACAAATTGCTATAAATAATGTTACTTACATTTTAAAATACTACTAAAATGTAAACAAACTGAAAAGTGCATGTGATAAATTAATTACTTACATAAGTCTAGCAAGATCGAATTCACGAATCAACTTTTTGTAAGACTAGCCTTTTCTCTAAGTCGCAACTCAATAAGCAGAAATCACTGGTAGCCAAGTCAGGTGATGAAAGGATAAATACCGGTAATTTTTGAATTCTGAATTATTTCCTGCATTTTGGCTTTTCATTTATTCTAGGTTTAGACGACGACACAATAGACGCGCAGTCTCTGCTGTTCCTTATAGCGGGGTACGAGACGTCCAGTACCTTGCTGTCGTTCGCGGTATACATGTTGGCTGTGAAACCTGAACTGCAAACTGAACTTCGCAAACACATCATGGACATCACGAATGGGAAGGAAATGACCTATGAAACTCTTTCTCAGCTTCCTTTTTTGGAAGCATTTTTGTTAGGTAAGGCATAAGACGAAAGGTACCTGGTCGTTAGACTCGTTCAAATAATCGTATTAATTAACGATCTGATGGATAAATTTGGACTATTAAGTTAAGGGAATATCAATCAGCTGGCAGGTTTAATCATTGTTCGGGGATATGCCATGGTAACACCACTGGTACATTAAATTCCATTGGAATTGGAAACATACTGAGGCACAAGAATTTTAAGCTTAATCTTCGGGGAGTAATAAGTAAGATGTGCTAATGGCAATTTTTGGAAAATCTTAAGTGGACTTTCAGCCCAATAGTCTGTTCAGAGGTGATTATGGATCTATGGAATGATGTTGTTACATATTCAAGTTGATTGCAAATTAATATTTGATGTAAAATTTGAGATTAGCATGCAATTATTTTGATGTTAAAACATAGGAGATAATTAGATTTATATACTAAGAATAAAGTATGGACCTAATATTACAAATTATTAAATGTAAATCATGTTTACATTACAGAAACTTTGCGGTTGTATCCACCTGTTGCAAGAGTTGATAGGACTTGCACAAAAAAGTATATGATACCAAATTCAAATTTGCATGTAGATGTGGGTAATATTGTATGTATTCCCATTTACGCAATCCACATGAATCCAGAAATATACCCAGAACCTCATGAGTTCAAGCCCGAGAGATTTATGAATGAAGACTTAAAGAGATCTGCTCATTTCTTAGCATTTGGAATTGGGCCTAGAAACTGCATTGGTAAGCAAATTTTATTTAAACATAACTACTGATAATAGTCTCTTTAATGTTTTAAAATTAGTTCTTTGACTGTATTAATTGGACTTTAACTATTTTTTTAAATAGGATGTGGTTTTATGTTTGTCATGACACTCTCGTCTTGGCTCACTCTGATTTTGAATAGGTAGTTAAATTGTTCAAGTATTTGAGTGATCATCAAGCATTGCTGATTGTATTTTTTACTATCTGCTCATCTTCATTTCTGTAATAGTTGCAAGTGTATGCAAAATGCTATCAAAATAATGGGATATTTACAAGAATCGGTTTAACAGCATTAAATATTTACTATTCCACCATTAGTGAGTATCATGTAGTACTTGGTAACAATTGTCACGTCAAACAGTCTTTATAATAAATTTTGTTTGTTACAGGTCTACGTTTCGCTATGCTTACAGCCAAATTTGCCATGGTTAACCTTCTCAAGAATTTTAAATTCCTCACTGGTTCCAAAACAGAAATTCCACTACAATTTGATAATAAAGCATTATTGTTAAAAGCAAAGAATGGATTATATGTTAGGATTGAAAAAATTGCAAATGAATAACTATATATGTATAACAAAAACTGTTAAGTATGTTTGCCTTATAGAATAATGAGAAATCTTGTTAATACATACCATTCTATTTTAAAGGTATTTGGATATCTATGAGGCAAAGCAATTGAAAAATAAGACATAAACACCTTTCTGAAAATGCCCATGTTATTTATATATAGATTGGTTCACATGTTGTTTTGATAAAAGTAGCTATGAAGAAACCTATTGTATTTTTATAAATTTCATCTACAACTCTCAGGGTATCTTCTTCAGGGCCAAATCGTTGCACCATTGATCTGCAGGCAAACAATATTTCATAATATAAGAAAACTTAGTATTACTGTGAACACAATGTACAAAAAAATTATGGTGATATAAACAAAAGTACAAAGTTATAATATGTGAATCATACACAATAGGGCATACATATGAAAAGCCATCAGTTTCATATTTTGTTCATACAAAAAGTACAATTAAACACTAATTTTAAAACATTAATGTTTAAGTATGCATAATAATTAATGAAGTAAAACTTTTTTAGCCGCGATTTTACCTTAACTAATGGACGTAAACGGAAGTAATGTTCTAATCTTGTTATGCTTTACTTATTTCGATTCGATTTTGCAGTTACCGTTTTGTACATATTTGGATATTTATATACATAGATCTCTTTATTTTCGAATACGATATTACGAATATGTAAGAAATTAGTAATAAGAATATGGAAGAAATTAGTAATTAAAAATAATTATTGGAGTTTACTCCTTAAGAATCGGTTTTTGATATAAGGCGCCCGGTATGAGAAAAATGTGAGGAGTAAAATCTATTGAACGAATGATCTTGTTACGTTTTTGGTGCGCAACCTATCGTGCGCAACTTTCTAATTTGGTGTGAGCAGTGTAGCTAGATCGTGGGTACTGTGAACCCTTATAATGCTTTCTCTCACTCTTACTGATGGCAAAACATCTTATAGTGGGGGTACGCTCTATACACGATTTGGCTGCACTGGTTGTGAGTGTATTAAGACGTGTATAGAGTATGCTGCAAAGCAACTATATGTATATGTTATTGAGCTTGTTTATTTCTATCAGTGTCGATTTACTTATATTGCTGTTTTTTGCTATAAATATCAATAATTAAAATATTGTTAATGTGAAATTATAATATTCATAATTATTTCAGTTAATTTCAGTTAAATAAGCTTTTTTTGCGTCTGTTTTGACAATTGTACTTAAGGAGTAAACTCCAGTCGTGCGTCAGAGCTGACACACACAATTTTTTATTTAATCGTATTAGTTGTAGCGAAACAAAACGGCAGCCATATAAGAGTTTTCGCAATGGCGGGAAAATATGTAATAAGGTGGAACTGTCAGTTTTACATTTGTCTAACTTGTACGTTCTAAAATATGGTGAACTTATCTTGTTGGCAAGGATAATTGCTTATATTCTAAATATCATAATTTATAGAAAACTGTATTTTTGTGGGGCTTTGTTTTTATTATAGTTAAAAATAAATAATTACATTATTGTACAAGTTTTAAATTGTTGCTTTTATCCTAGTTCTATAACTAACCTTAATTTATGAAGAGGTGTACAGCACTTTTTTTTTAAGTACTATTAATCTGCATATCTATGTTTTCATCTATGTTTTAGCTTTTTGATTATAATTGAGCCTATAATATTATTTATACTATTTATATACCATATTATATTACCTTTCTTCATTAGTAAGACCAACATTAGCTAATCCTGGACCCCCAAGGAGTGGTTCAGCTGGAACTAGTTTCAAACATGGAAATTTCTGTAGAGCCCATATAACCATTCCTTCATTTTCTTCCAATGTTATTGTACAGGTACTATAAATTAACTTGCCACCTATTCTTAAAACTTTAACAGCCTGTAAATAAAATTTGTATCTAAAAGTTTTGGACTATTAATGTTGATATTAGAGATACCTAGTTTAATAAGAACCTTACTTAAGCATGAGTTTCTATAAACAGTAAAGATAATTAATTCATGATGTAGTACTGTTACATAATAGATAAACTTAAAACTTTATGGAGAGAACAGCCCCACACTATTTTGGGCATAAATATGCATATTATTTACGATACTGAATATATGTACTTTCTATGTCAAGATAACTAGAGGTTATTCATAGAGAAGACACAAATATAGATCACTGAAAATATTATAAATGTATAATAGATACTTACTGTTGCAAATAACTTTCTCTGCAAAAACTTATAAGAGTGTATTGTTTTTGGATTCAATTTATTCAATAACTGTGGTCGCTGCCCTAATCCACTGCAAGGTGCATCTAAAAGTATTTTATCAAAACAATTAATTGGAAACGGAGGATTACATATCATTCCCTCTTGATTTTCAGAGCAACATAGTGTTGAATCAAAAGCAAAGGCTTTTACACAAGTGACTCCATGGTTTTCACAGTTTTGTTTGATTTTCTTCACTTTATCATCTGTTTTGTCTAGGGCCATAATGTGTGCCTGTAAAGTGTATAAAGCATTATTTGTATTAACCGTGAATAATAGAAATAAATCATTGTAAAGAAAACAGACAAGATTGGCTGGACTACATAATTTGGTGGTCTTAGCACTGGTGAGCTATAAGCTAAAAAATATACATCATTATCATCATTATGTCATTGTCCACTGCTGGACATAGGCCACTCCAGCAGCACACTGAGCTTGATCTTCAGCGGATAACATAAAAAAAATATACAGCCAGGAGGATAGTACATGAAATACTACATTATTTTTTTATACACATGGCTGTATGTTTGACCTGTGATTTAAATAAATAATGAAAAACTCTGATTTCTAAATAAATGTATTGGGACATTACAAACCTTATTATCAGACATTTCTGCTAAGTGTGTTGTCTTATTGCCTGGAGCTGCACACATGTCTAAGATGTACTCATTGGCCTGAGCATTTACCACCCATCCAGTTACAATTGAGGGCAAATTCTGCAAAAGTACCTCCCCTTTAGCAAAAAGTGTTTCATTGACTACTGGTAACTTTGATTCAGGAAGTAATGTGTGAACTGCTATTCCACTAAAACAAAACAGATATCTAATACTTGTTAATTATATTTTAGAAGATCCTAAGCTATTATTATTATTAATCTATAATAAGTGGATAATTAATACTGTCTCATAAGCTGTGTTATACAAGAAACTTTAGGGCATTTGATTTAAATGTAAAATACAAAGTCACAATAATTAAAAAAATAATATATTTGTTGTCATTAAGAGTACCCTCGGATGAAGCTGAAGGACATTAAAAATTGATTATAAAAAAAGGGGGAACTAGAGAATCCCTAACAACTGCCAAAGATAATATGTAAGTTAGAAATGTGCTGTATATTTATTAATTAGCAAATTATAGGCACTAGCATGACAGGTAAATGATTAAATTAAAACAATTACCTTGGTTGAGCACCTTTGTCAAACAAATTATAACGTAACATCTTGAGACTGCCTGCTCCCACATACTGTTTTCTTCCTGTATATGGTACTTTTAAACCCCTTTTACATTTTCCATCTAAATCACCGTATATATCTACTTTTTCATCAAGTTTACAATCTGGGATCAAGATATATAAATAGATTTCATTTTTTGCTGTTGTATTGTAGTATTACAATTGAAGGAATGAAATATATCACACTAAAATAAAAGAATTATAAGGTAAAGGCCTGTCCTATTATGCCAATAAGAAACTAACAGTCTTTTCTTATAATACAAATATCTATTAAGAATCTAGAGTTTCATGATAGCTAGTGAAATTTAAATATGACTATTTTAGAAGTACAATTTTGTTATGAAAGGTATATTCTTCAACTGATTACGACACTAAATAACAAAAGAAGTTGCCGCAATTGCAGTAGGATAGTAATTGTGTATGAAAACTATATGAAGAAAACAATATGTCGACAAAATAACTAGGAATCTAAAAAGTTGCCATGCCACCCAGAGACATCTGAAGCTAACCTCAAGTTTAACAGAGGAATTGGACAATGGATGCCAGTTAGTTCAGTTAGAACTTTTAGAAGTAATCATTGTTAAGACTATAGTACTAGTATTATTAAAAAACAAGATGGTAAGTATAATATTGTTAATATAAATTGGTCAAGCTACTATATATTGGTCTGAAAACAATTAGCATCTATTCTATTCATATTTGGTCACAGGAGCACAGAAAGTTTCCACAGGCATTATATATCATTATTCGATTTGCTCTTGTAGATATAATAGAATATTTGGGAATGTAAAAACATCACAAAGGGTTAATAATTGAAGTAAAGTTATAGTTAAGGCATTATTTGCTTTTTTTTAAGGTAGTCTGGCCATGTATAATGCTATCTGGTTTAATTAACATAATAAATCAAAGTTGCAATTGCATTACAATGCGAGAGAGATATTTCAATATATCAACTAATTTATATTTCTTGGCTGTATATACTTATAGATACAGACATTGGAACTACATATTCAGAAATGGAACAGACATTAGAAGTGTATATATATATATTTACTACCTGGTGGCAGTGCTAGAACTCCGGGTGCATATACATGTGCACCTCTTAACACTGCAGCTGCACACAATAGATCCACAATAACTTCTTTACCACTTTTTTCAATGAATAAATCTGACTGCCATTGTTCAAGTATCAAGCAGTCAGGTTTCAATAAATAAAACTTGGGAATTCCAGCTACCTGTAACTCCTTGCTTTGCTGCAAGCATTCAATGTGAATTAAAGCGAAATTAAAGTAAAGGTGAAATTTGATTTAAAATGTACAGAATTATATATCCCTTCTCTAATATTGTCGAACTATTAGTATTAAATAACTGAGTAACTTTTCACTCACTTGTATTAAATAATTTGAAAGCTTTTCTAAATGAAAAGGTTTTAACTTGTTTATTCTAAATGTTGTGTACTTGGGAGTATCTGATAACCAACTTTGAATGTAATCCATATTGTGCTGTCCGTTTTCACTCATAGTTCTAAAATTTTTGGAAATGTAAAACAAATCATAGTGATATATTAAATAAAGTATTTTCTGTTCTGACTGATAAAATCATATTATCCTAGCACAATTACTGACAACGTGTTTGTAGTGCCATGTCAATAGTGACAGCAATTCTATTGGCAGAACTGCAATAGAGCCAACATAATTAGATAAAGCCAAAAAATATAACAAATGAAATCGTAAAATTTCTAGTAGTAATTCCATTCCATTCCATTCATATAAAATTAAACTTTCATAAAATTTACAGCTATAAAAATTAGGTGTTGTATGTATTTACTGAAAATTTCCTAGTTAGTGTTATTTACTTTATATTCAAATGTTGGAATTATCATTACGATTTTATTTAACTAAACAATGCAATCCATTAGCCTGATAGGAAGAATAAATGAACTGGATGATTTTCCCACTAGCACGTTAAAGTTTAAACTCACATGCGTACGTATTGTGTGGCAAAATATTTTTTTCTAGATTTGCTTGTACGTTGTGTTAATGCAATGTTGTACAAATTTGAATTTGTTAAGAATATCGTGTTCAAAAGAAGCTATAATGATTTTAGAAAAACAGGTTTAGGGTGAAGAAGTTTGAGAAAATAATTACTTTGGTGATCATGGTGGTCTGTCTAATCGACAACAATGATGAAAATTATCTAATAATAAAACATTCGAATTGTCTCTTCTCTGTTTTGTTTTGGTAAACATCGATAAAATTTTTAAAAGTTTAACTTTTTCGTCATGATTAATATTTCTACTGTCGATTAAATGGTATGTTGCTTTTTAAGATTTTTTTCTATTCACAGATACTTCGATTTGGCTAGATTAAAATAAATGACGTCGTAAATCCAGTTAAATTGACGTCGTAAATCCAGTTAAACTAAAATAATTTAAGTCAGGGATAGAGCAAGCAACGGGATATCGACTATGTACGTTGTTAGAACGTATGTGTTCTAATTAATAAGAATTATTGAAAGAGTTGAAATGCTGGATGAAACTAATTAATTCATCGTCATTACTTTTTATTGTCGTTTTTGTGATAAGTGTTTCTAATATCACAAAAAATATGTTGCAACATGGTTGCGCACTGCGAGCGTTAATAATTATCCTGAAGTAACTCAGAATGCAGTTGGTCATTGAATTAGCCGGTAGTGGCATATTTCCGCGATGAAAGCTTTTGAAGACATGCTAAACAGTTGGTTCGGGTATTAATTGAGTCTGTTCGGGAATACCTAACGTTAAATTATTTGTAAAACATTCGCCGGTCGAGTTCGCCACTAACTCACTTTTTCGATCATTAAAACTGGAGTAACATAGAAGAATATGTTTCCCGCAGTTGCGGAAAAATCTGAGTATATGAAAGAAAAGTCAAAAAGATCGAATTTAGCTAATAGATAAAGTACTAGAAAAAAGCTATTGGTTGAAACTTGAAAAATTAATAAATAAGACGTCTGTACTTGTAAAAGATAATCACTAGTGCTCAATGAATTAGTTAATTCAGGAGGAAAGTGAATTTTGACTTTGTACAGGAACGTATTATTTTAATAATAAATGTAATTTTTGCGGTTTTATTATAATAACTTGTTTTGGTTTTAAAGTACATGTTACTCAATTCATAAAGAATTCTTCTTTTTTACTGCTACTTAATTAAGTTAAAAATGTTAACAAGAAATATTACACAAATCTTGTATCATCTTTATTTCTCACTGGCCACTTTTCTCCGATACGTGGCATAGGCACGAACAACTTCCACGTTCGCCGCCATTTTGACATCCAGCGAATTGTAGAGACTTCACTGGATTGTAGCGTTTT
>DWDT01005949.1:0-10043 GCA_018245595.1 Microceris scylla
GCAATTTAAACCAATTAATATTCTATCAATGGAAGCGTTTACGGAAAAACATCCCAACTAACATTTCTACATGACATTTTTCAGTTCTTCTACTTAATCGTGTCCTTACGACTGAGGGTCGTGACCACCAAAAGTCATTTTACACGTGAAGGCTCCCCAGGCCTTCCTACATCGGACTTAGTAAAGCTTCTTCAGTTACCCCATGAGTGTTACTAAGAATATATAAGTCTGTAGTGTAAAACCACATCCCAACATCAGGTATAATAGGCAAGAAATATGATGCAATCCAAGAGATAAGTCGCTCCAAGTTGGAACGAGGATTTTTACGTTAATGAACACAACTTGTCCTGCCTCTACACCGAAACTCAGCGCGTTACCGCTACACGTGTCATGTTTAATGAAATGAGTTTGGAACTCTGCAGCTTTATGGAAAAGAGCTGTCGACATGAATATAGATATACATTGAATATAAACAGTACGTTTTATTCTCCTTATAGAAATTAGTAAGAAATTACTGAAAAAACCGGCTTATTCATATATATTTTTTTCTATTAATCAACGTAAATATATATCGAAATGAAAAAAATATTTATAATAGTAAAAATTACAATAGATATGAAATTAATGAAAATAATTGTATATTTAGAAGATTAAGAGTGTGTGGTATTATCATATTCTAATTAAAGTGTTTACCGATTGCCTCCGCGTATGTATTTTTTGACATAGTTCGACTACTTTCCAACCTATATAATCTGATTCTTAATTTGTCCCCCCTGACGACAAAAACGTTGTATTTTTTCCATTTGCTTTTACAAATGCTTGAGGGCTATTTAAACTTCACTTATTAAAATATTACTAAGGAACAAATGAATGAATTTAAGAAACGTTCGTTCATGAATGTTAATAATCAGTGAATGGCATTTTATGGAAACATTTAATTTAAAAAAATCTGTCACCCAGAATTTTAACTCAAGTATTTGCGTTGATTAGTCTACATAATTAATTAAAACCTAACATTCCATATGAAAGGTGACTGTAAAGTTATATATTATAATACCTACCAATTAAAGTGATTGTAAATGTTAATTAACACTAAAATTTTCTTTTCTATTAAAATAAGTTAAAACCGGTTCTATCTTGTTACCTGTGCATAACACTGTAAGTGTACAGAGTAACTTAATTAAATGTATACAGTAGGTGTGAAAATTTTACTAATAAGTATTTAACAGTTCTCGATTGTTTAACAATTCATGTCTGATCTAGGTTGTCAAACTAAATTTTATTGAAATTTATTTATTATTTTGTTTTAAATTATGGATCACCATCAATTTATTTATTCAAATTTTATTTCAAAATTAGGGATGCGTCGTATCCACTTGCCGTCCCATAGCAATGAGACCCACGGTAATAGTTTTTAATGTGTTAAGGAAAGTCGTTAGAACCAAATGTTGTTTTAGGCGAAGCGCACACTGGTGTGTTGTCATTAGCGGGATATTAGCGCAGTTTCATTGGATTTAAAAAATCATTTGAAAAAATCAAGATTTTATCTATATTCATATTTATTTGGGATTCCGTGCCATATACTCTACATGTCTGCTTCATGATATGTTATGGATTCGATTACAGTCCGAGAAATAAAAACTTGAAACTCAGTGTTTGTAAGATCTTGTATTTCAGTACATACTGGCTGGCATGGCTACATAACCATGTTATTCTTGATGCCAGTTTTCAATAAAAGGTATATGAATATAACAATAATAAAGTTTCCAAAAACCTTTGTTACGTTTTCATGATTTAATATTTTTATTACTTTTTTTACGCATTTTGTCGTTAAATCTGCGTAACGTCATTTTGGCCGTAAAAGGCTGGATTGCTTTTAAATCAGATGAGAATTTTATATACGATATTTTGTATGTACACTACTTATATACATACCTCTGTATAATGTCATATCTTTCATTAAAAACCTATGTTTTTATTCACAACTGATTCCCCGCGAAGACTCAAATAGTTATACAAATACTTGTGTATATATTGTAATATGTACATGTACTCTTTATTGGACACATGCTCATTGCATAATGCAAAATGAACATTTTATAAGTATATTATATATACTATCGACACATAAAGATAAATACATGGACTTGCATAACAGATAAAATCATTAATCAGTTATTTGCTAATCCGGAAATCGAACCTGAGACTACGTGGCATACAGCATGGTACTGTTTTTATTTATTGTGATATATAAATAATTTCAATATGTTACTGGAAATTTTAAAAAGATACCGATGATAAAGCAATATTTTGCAAAGATTGATGCATTATTAAATATTGATATATACTTTCTGAATGTTCTTATCTGAAAAGTGAGGGAAGGAATGCACGGGTACGCGAGATGTTTAAGAGATTTAGATTAGACCTTAATTGAAGGAGAATACACGAAAAAAATATTTCATTCGGTATATTCGTTTGTTTGCGCCATGAAAGTATTTTTCAGAAAACAGAATATCTACCGTTTTTGGCATATCACCGTCTTCTCATAAATAAGGGATGTGTGTCTATAGTTATGTAAATTTAACTTATAATTAAATAATTTTCAGATTGTAAGCAAAGTAATACTAGCTAATTCTTCTTAGATATGTATTTTCATGAATTTATAAATTTGATTACATTTTTAATACAGAACATTTAATGTTAAGATCCTTCCTTTTTTTTTAAATAATCTCCTAATGTTATCCCTAGAGATATATCAGTACTTTGACAATTCTTTGTATATTTTTCTGTCATTTAAATTACGACCATAATGAAAATAATGGAACGTAACAGCAGAAATATGTTTTGCGATGAAGTTTCAGAGCTTTTCATACCCAGAAGTGGCTTATATTTAAAAGCAAAACCAACGCCTTAATATTCCTTCCGTCATGACCAGCGATACCTAACTTCATTTTACCACTGTTTACACGTGTCTCATTCGAGAATGAAGAATTTTAAGAACATAGTTCACCACAGTTTCCAAATGCATAATATGTATATGTCTTAAAACTAACATTATGGAAAACGCTATAAAATGTAGATTTTCTTACGATGTTTTCCTTCGCCGTTATAGCAACTGATATAGATGCTTGATAAAATGTGCCTACAGAACTGAAGGGAGAATAATGTTCGAAAAAAAACACTGAAAAACGTACGTATACGCGGTCCCCAACGTACCGCGTTGCCCTAATGACGACGTTGCTCCATTAGCCCCAAAACCGCCCCCATGTCTCACGAAACTGGAACATCCCCTAATTAACATGAACGCTCCCCGTAATTAGGGGGTTGCAAAAACGAGATCAATTTTCTTTCGTGTGTTTTTAAGATTACTGCATATTGTCTTATTGTTACCCTCATATGTGTTTGTTGTTTATTGGAAGCATTAGATATTTGTGGCTTTATATAAGCTCTGTTTGCATTTACATAAGCTCAGAGTGTAATTTTTCAGACGCAGTACACATTGACAGTACTAATTTAAAATATAGATTAAATTTTCATATTAAAAATTCTTTCTTCAATGAAGTTAGCAACTAAAAACATAAAATATTTAGATAAACTTTACAATCGTACGTGTCAAGATGTCTTTGAGAGGCACTAAAGACTTTAGTGTAGCAGATGAACTTTTATTTTATTTTGTCAAACTTTGTTACCATTAATCTTTTTTATTGTACTATATGTGTTATGTTCATAACCTTTCTCCTTTTTTTAATTTTTGTTAAACAAAATTTCTTTGGAACAAATTCAACAAAACGTTTAACATACTTATAAGGATATCATAACTTATATTCAATAAAATTCTAAATGTTCAACATACCAATCATAATGTATTTATACCAAATTGCATCTAAAATTTCAAAAGGCAACCTGCACAAAAAGCACTGGATTACAAAAAAAAAAGGAAAGCGGGAAAAAAAGAGTGTTTTTCGTGCGGCTCCCATTTAATAGAGTATAGCCACACATTATGAATGAGAGTTAAAGAACAGGGTTTTGAGGTCGTGCGATGGAGGTCAACAATTCTTAATTTACTATTTGAAACAACGGCCTTTGTTTCTGTTCGAGTATTTAAACGTTTAAAAGGTTGTGTTATAAAATACACGGCCAGCGATATATTATTTTCGAAAGTTCCATGCAAGCGAAGCGTGAAGAGACATTTTGATTTCTGAAAAAAGAAGCAGTATATCTTATACCTCTTCGTCTTTGGGATGCTTACGTAATTCTAAAGATCTGTGAAATCCAATAGAAATACAGTTCTAAATGAAATGTTTTTGGTGACATTTTAAAGTACATTTCACACACGGTCATTTGATATCAAATTAGGAAGAATTCGTTCTACAGTATTAATACAATAATTATCTATTGTACATCGAACATAAAAAAGTCATTAATACGAGTAAGACTCAATATAAATTTGAAAAGATGGAGACACATACAAAAGCCGAGCTTACAGAGAACAGAAAGAGGAGCCAACAGTTGATAATCTAAATTTAAAAATTCTAGACAGATATTTATATAGATCATTTTATATTCCAATGCACCATAAACGTTTGCGAACATCAGATAAATAACTGAGCTGGGTGAGAATCGAACCCACAACCCTAAATATAACGGTCAGAGAAAACTACCGAACCAACAGCTCAGTTATGCCTGCATAATTTGGAACGCCTCTAAATTTACTGTGTTCGACTACAACACTGTTCAGCGCAGTACAACAGTGCAGCAGAAATAGGCCCAGCGGGTGAATTAATGCTATTGGTTTTCGATAAAACCTTGCATATTTCTAGTGAAACAACAAAAAATGCAACCGTGTACTTCTTTTACAAAAAAAATATAAATAAACACTAGCGTTTCTTAAAATCGATTCAGTTTTACGCGAGTTGAGTTTAATACACTGGAAATTTAATAAGACACATGAAACGTATAATATGACACAAAGAGAGAACGATAGTTTGTCTAGGTCTGGATGGCTTGGTTTGCAATTAATGGGGGAAATATATTGACATAAAAAACTAAAAATCATTATCTAAAGTTCAAAATCATTAAGATTCCATCAATAAATATAATTTTTTTTCAACCCATTACAATTCCACTGTTGGAATACGGGTCTCCTCTCATATTGAGAGGGTTAAGGCCATCGTCTGCCACGTTGGCCAAGCGCGGGTTGGCAGACTATAGGCAATAAATAAATACGCACATATTTGTAAATATACATATATATACACTCATAAATAGACAGATATACACAGACAGATATACAAGATTAGAGTAATAATTGTTTTAGAACACCACAAACAAGTATAAATACGAAACAAATATTACATGTTAAACACGTTACAGCCTTCAGTAGTTACGTACTGAAAGAGAACACTCGCTAGTTAACTGAACACGAGCTTAGTGGAATTACAGGGGATTTGCTGACTGAGGTTAACCGGATATAGTCCTAGATTTTAATAAATTGCTTTTATCTTGATTTTAATATTTAGAGCAAATTATAGAGTATTCGCTGCTATCGGCGAGATCCAATGTAGAGTGAACTCAGAGAGGCCCCAAAATATTTGGGGTATCCCCGAAAACACACCTGTGTAAATTTAATCATCAAATCAAGTGTATTAGTAAGTTCGTTCTTGATGAATTTCAAGTCATTCAGAACCGTTGTATTATGTATTATAAATAAAGATGAAGTTATTAAATTTAGATATGAGGTAAATGATAAACTGGGTGCAAATGAGAATAAAAAAGTGACTGACTGAATAAATATTGGGTGAGAATGAGAAAATAACTTGTTCTTCACTTAAATAAATGTTAAGTATGGCGTCCTTTTACATTTGTCGCTGGACAACTGTGAACTACATTTGTTCCCTTACTCTTCGATTACACAAATTGCTTTCGACTGATTAGTTCATCAATTTCGGGAGACAATAAAGCTGGAATCGAAAATCCTTAGGGGTTTTTTTGGGCTCTCGTAACGACGATTTCCATTTTATCCGCCTCAAAGGACCAACAACTTTAAATACTTATTTCACTCAGTATGTGAATGAGACTTTTAACATTATTGTTGATATTTGAAACCTCACTCGATCCTTCTGGAAACGTTAATCAAAAGAGATTTGAGATACGTGACTTATTACGTATTATTATTTTTCTTAAGATGAAATAAATTACTACCAAGATATTTATTTAGTTATAAAAATTATAAGGAAATTCTAATTGCATAAGCTTTAGTATGTAGGAGGATAACCTTTTTCAGAAAGCGTTTGTTGATATTATAACAACTATTATTGATATAACAAAATTATAAATGACGTCACGACCCAACAGTAACGCGAGCCGGTCATAAAGACCATAAACAGGATTTATTGTAATCCTGTCCTCAATAATAGTTCTTAATATGGCGTGCGGGGTCATTAGCAGCAACTGTTGGGAGAACGTAATAAAAATATATGTGTCAGCAAACACAATGAAGATATGAGATACGTTCGGTATGGACCTTAATAGAAATGTTATGAGCATTTCTGAAAACGCAATCATAGTGTAATATAGCCTTTCATGTATAACTTGAGCAACTTGGGCATATTATTTATGTCTTCATTTGCACTGTTTTGAGATCATTGTCAGTCAACGCAGAGTTGATGATGAAAGATGTTGGCTGGTGTGAAAATATAAATGCAGTAATAAATACATGAGTAACGCATATTAATTAGATTAAATAAAAAAATATATTAAAAAATTGAAATTAAGTTGAATAGTCTTTCGCATGAAATAAGTCTCAGTGTAACCGAAGTGCCTGCAATCCGAAATCCAAGCTGATAAGGTATACTTCATGCCTTTACCAGTGAGAGTAAGTGCATTATGAGTTATCGACATGATATGCTCGACAAGAGAGTAAAAACTAATTCAGATGTCAAATCTAGCTTATAAAAAAAATAATACGAGAAGTTAAATTTTAATGACATTAATTGGACAGATTTAAAATGTAACAATAATGATAAGACATATTTAAAACATATAAACGATAATTATAGCAATAAGAGAAATTTAAAATATAAAACAGTAATGGATGTATTATACCATTTCGACGGAGCGGCGGTAATGCGGTCAAAGTTACGTGACGAATTACGTTTTCGCAGATTTTCAACTCGAAAAATGTGTTGTAATAAGTACTCTTTTATGTTTTACTTGTTTTAATCGAGTTACGAGACTACAGGCAACTGTATGTACTTATGACATCTGTTTCACATACAGAATGTGCCATTTCGCGCAAGTCGCAAATGGGTTGATATCCTCAAGGAAAGAAATGAGGTAGAACAACTATCCTTTGTCGGCCCGCTTTGTTGTAGGTACTCGTAGTAACATTTCGGATGAGTTTAGGTTTTTTCAAATTAATTCATAGGTTGGAAATAACTTTTTTGTTGATTTTGTCTTGTGAACAATTGAATAATGTTCATTTTGTTACTGTAAATAGAATAAGCCGTGTGGATAAATAAACTTTGTGTTTTCGGCAGAGCAAATAATCTTCATATTAAATAGTTTTAAAATCGGTTTAACATATAGTAGGTTCATATTTACTAAACAGAAAAACAGGCGGGCAGGTGGATACACTGATTAACAGACAAGCAGAATGTGAGGGTACAAAATTATTATCGCGTCTATAATATTACCAGCGATTAGTGTGTCTTCCTATCACTTTAATATTAAACGAAAACCCAACAAAGACAAATAAATTATAACTACGGCACCGTAATTCGACCGGGGATCAAAGAATGTTGTTTTTAGCGAAACAAAGCAGTAATACAATTTGTCAGTTGCTGTTTTGTTAGTATAGTTACTTGTACCAAAAATACATAATAAATAAATTTGTTTAGGATACAAAAGAGTTTTTAATTCACCAGCACCACAAAGCTGCGAGGGCATTATTGGACAAATAAATTCTCACGAGCCGAGGGATTAAAAATTCAACAGACGAAACAAAAATTATTTATACTATCTGTTCACGCTTCAATGCCCAATCATTTTTTCAACATATTTTACACCAAAAAATCTGAAATAATTCCAATTGGTCTTATGTTTATTCAGCATTTATAGGCGTACATTATATATTGACTACTTTTTAAACATACGCATAATAAAATAATACCGTTAAATATCTATTTTTGACAGCACTTTTATGTAATAAGACCTGAACACTGTTCTGAATCCAGCCCAAAATGTGTTAAGCTCTACCAGATATCAAATATAGATGAGGCGTTATTGTCCAACAGCACTAAGATGTAATATCTCATTTTTTTGTGCCCGCCTAACAGATTTCTGTTTAGCCGCAAGTATAAATGCAGTGCTTGTTGTCCTATATATCTACATATTTTATCATAATCTGTCTTCCCAACTTATCTCATATAAAATATTTAAGTGCAGAAATAAATGCAGCATTGGAATTTGTTTTGCTCATTTTTGTGCCAATACACTCTATATAATTCTACTCTGCATTAACTCACTCTATCGTACTCTATCCTGCTCTATCTCACTATATAGTACTCTATCCTGCTCTATGTCTTTCTATCCTGCTCTACGCAACTCTATCTTCCCAACTTATCTCATATCTAGATCAAATTATTCGCAACATAAACACACTAAAATTACAACAGAGATATTCGCGCAGAGGCTTCTGAAAACGTTTATTCAACTCATGCACGAGCAGCCTTTAAACGATCCTACGTTGAAAGTTTACACAGAAAATATTTTCTTCAAAGCCACCCCATTTCATTACGTTTCATGGAAAAGATAAAAGAAAATCCAACACCTGTGGTCCTTAAGATATCTCATTCGTTTCGGAAAAATTGATACGGGGGAACGTTATTATAATATGTATATATGTATATCTGTATGTGTACTAGTGTTAGTTCATACATACACATGTATTTCTGCAATAACAATAATATTAGTATTGAGCATAGACTGTTCTTCATATTGGGCAAGATCCAAAGAATACTTCACCACGTTTGTCCATTGCGTGTTGATTAAATCGACGGTTCAAAAAAACATTTCGTCATCATTAATTTACTGGTCTACGGCTGGACTTTGGTTTCCTCACAAGATGTGAAGGAATTCAGAAGAAAAGATTTTTAGGCAGAGCTGCAAGTATGCAACAAATTTTAACAATTGTTACCGAAACAAATAACCAAGTTCAATATGATTAAAAAATATATATTTGTCGTTATTGTTAACAGCTGAATTCTCAATATAATATATTGAGAATATAGCACAGGGTAACATAGAGTACAATAAGCTACAAAAAATCCTGTACTCATTGCGTTTCAAATCGCAATTTTTTTTTCTTTGTTTTATTACCGAAACATTTACTACTATGTTCATATTCAATGTAAATTTAGACGACTATTTGATTCAAATTGAATTGATCGAATATAATTTTAATACTAGTAGTCCTACTAACTTAGTCCTATTACTTAGTCCTATTAACTAAGTTATATTAACTAACACTAACAGTCCTATTCTCAAAATGCTGTTTGTGGTCGGTTTGGAATATTCATAGACGGCAACTCACTGGTGTATGTTTACTCAATAGTTTTTCACTAAAAAGAAAGCATAGACATTAAACTGAGAAAAATTCCAATATGTGTAATCATCATAAATTTCTCATTTCTTTCTTTCTGGAAAAGGTTATATACTTTCCGCGCTGATAAAAGACATAAAGAACGTGTTGGAAACACCTGTACGGTGAAAAATATTAGGCAGCTTAGTTTAAGCAAATTGATTTTTATGTGGAACATAAAATATACACACAACTCGTATATTTCAGCTCTCTTTCATCTATAACAATCTTTACGTACTTTATATTATACTTTCATTTTCGGGAAAAGAAAAAACAAAGTAAGGAAATTTAATTTATACGACATATTAAATTTTATGACATGTACATAAAAACGTACGTACTCTACCAAAAAGCACTACACTAATATTAAATATTAAAAAAAAAGAAGTATGTGTTCAATCTC
>DWDT01005950.1:0-10042 GCA_018245595.1 Microceris scylla
GCGATTGATTTAGTCACAAACATTAAACTAAGCATTGACAGTATGAAAATAACACTTCGAATAATCATAGATTTAAAAAACGCATTCGACACAGTTACTGTCACAAAATACTTTTATCGAAGTTACAACATGAAGGAATTACCGGAACAGCTCTCGAAATGCTCAAGTCATATTTATCAAATAGACATCAAGTCGTAAAAATCAATGGATATCAGAGTTCTCTCCGTCTAATCACCTACGGAGTACCGCAAGGCTCTATATTAGGGCCGTTGCTGTTTTTAATTTATGTTAACAGCGTGCAGGACATTGGTCTCAAAGGAGACGTTACACTGTACGCTGATAACACTAATTTGTTTTACTCAGGTTATTAAATTAGTAATATATAATATTAACAGCAAGGCACAGCTCTTGAGAAAATATACCTTGTTGGTCTAGGTGTTTATTTAATATGCAACGTAGGTTTTCGAGACTGACATCCAGCAAGATATGATCAGCTTTCTTCGGAGCTTTTGGAAATGTAATGTTTTTTTTATTTTTGTTATTGTCCTTTTCATTATTAGCTGAAGATGTACATACTATAAAAGTATTATATGATATATTTAGCAATTTTTTTACAGTTCCACGCGACAACATCTGTGAACGACGTTACCCTGGATCTCCATTACCTTCGAGTTGCCGAAGCCAAAGAAGCCCTTGATATATTCTTGGATGTTCACATTCGGAAACTCAAGGAGTCGAAGGGGGGTAAAAAGTCCGTTGTTTTGTTCTTCATAACTGGAAGAGGATTGCACAGCACCGGCGGACCAAAGATCAAACCAGCTGTGAAGAAGCGTCTTGGCGAACGTGGACTGCGGTATGTTTGATAAAACATATCTTTCCGTAGTTTTATGCGGCTATTCGTAGACATTAATAGTTCCATTAGTGATAATAAAGCATTATGAGCTTTAAGTAATTTCATACATTTTATCGCTTTTAAAAGATAGATTTCTTATTTTTACAGCTGCGCTGAACGCAATCCAGGGCTGCTTACCGCTAAAGTGTGGGATGCTAATTTGTTGTCGTATGAGGTCACCTAGCGCCGACTCACAGAGGGAGCCGCGGCGTCCACGCAGCCAGCAGCCGCCGGTGGCTCTTTCTGTAGGACATCCGCGATGCCCAGTCGTATGTTTGGACAATACAATCCTCTTGGACAGTTGCTGTTTTGTGTAAATGATCGTACATACATAAGTTTATATAACTTCGCGCATTTAGTTCGTATTGAAAATGGACTTCACGTTTACGACGATGTCACGTACGTGTACATACACGACCCGTCGTTCGACCGTTATTGTATGTTGACGTTCAACGGGAACGGTTATCGTTACCGAACACAATAGAATTAAGTCGTTTAAGTATATGTTAGCGAGTATCTGCGGTGTATCCTGAGCGTTGTACAATCATTTTTACATGTAACGATGTATTGCTAAATATTTTTATTTTTTTACTTTGCTAATATGATATCCGTGATAAGATTTGCTATAATAGCTATGCATATAATAACTTACTGTTACACACACACACACATACACACACACACTCACACGCCTAAATAACATATTTGGGTCCAAAATGACATGTTTACTAACTGTAACTTTTGACACGTGCTTTTAGAAATTTTCACTCCCAATTATTGCATCTGTATTTTCGTCCACAGCTAAAAATATTCATGAGAAGATTTTATTTTGAAACATTGATTGATCACTTTCCTATACTTATCTGATAAAGTATTGAAATTTTAAAACATAACAAAGGTCCACGTATTTCGCATTATTATTATTTTTTAAATAATATAACGGTTGAAATTTCACATTTTGGATAACAATTATTAAAAAAACATCGACGAGACTTGTCTTGTGATATGAGAAACGGCATTTATGAGACTGATAGCTGGTATTGTTGTGTAGCAACAGAAACGGAATGCTAAGCTGTATTGTGCCATGGATAGTGTTGAGGTACGCCATGTACAGCTAGCCGCGTTTGTATCTAAACTAAATGAAAATATACTTCAGTTTTATATGTACTTCTCATGATCCCCCCCGCCTCCTTTACAGACTAACAATAAGTAAAATTTCCTACCGACGTTACAAGTCGGAGTTCTAGTTTTCTCGAACTTTCGTAACTTTTGAAGGTTGATACCCGGACATCCAAAATAACTTATACAGATACTTTTCAATTTTTTAGACACTAAATTGTATATATGTTTTGGTACACTCAACATGAAAAGTGTTTAAAAAGACACATACAGACACATACAGTTAAAATTTAAAAGTTAATAAGACATACAGCCAACAACGATTCTGTGGAATATTCGTGTTTTTTTCTTTGAATTAGTGAATTTTGTTTCGCTGTGTTATAACGTAACAATGTTTTTTTATTATGTGACCGGGAGAATACACCACTCCTCTGCCTGCCTATTGGAGGACGATAAGCGTGATGTTATGTTTGCTGTGTTTTTTTTTGTTGTAGTCAGTTTTGATAATGACAGTATCTACAATATAATTTTGCTCAAGTTTAATTTTGAATCGATTAAGTTAGAAATGTATTTAAGTTGCTCAAGAAAATAATTACGAAAATAATTATTATTAGGTACTAACGATTATTTCGTTGTACCTAATGTTATATAATAATAAGACTATTCCGACAAATACCACCTAGCTTTTTTTCTATACAATAAGATTGTAAGAAAGTTAATATTAAAGTTTTGACAGCGCGAGAGTAAGATATTTCAAAAGTAATCTGCAGCTACGTTCCTAATTACTGAGCTGTAGTGACTTCAATATTTTGATTTTGCTATAATTTTGGGTCGAGAATAATACATTGTAATGAAGTCTTCTAATATGGATCAGCCGTTGTAAATATGTAAATACAATTTAGTACAGGTATAATTTGATCCAATGACGACCATTGATGTCGTAAGTGAACGTTATCAGTAGTGTGTCCTCCAATTTTAAATGTCAAGAAAACAAGGGTTTCTTGTTTTAGTCCGAGGTGCAGTGAAAGTCGACTGCGCTGGTTCTCTGTCAGTGTGGATGGATCAATATATACCTGTCATTAGAATTAAGATCGATGTCTGTGATTTAAAAAAATGGTATTATTCGTACCAAAAAAAATACAAAAAAAAAATCTATGTCGTAGAAAACATAAGTAGAAATTATATTCTTGTCAACTTTTATTGTCTACCATTATTATAAAAAATTTATTATATAATATTATCTGCTATTTTGTTTTAACGTGATATTATTGTAGGTGATTTTGGAGGTTAGAAGGTTTTGAAGTTTTTCGCAGCGCGTCTGTCACTCAGTGACAGGATGTTGAGAGATAAGGATATCTCAGTTTAGCGCGCTTCAGTGCGCGCGGAGTGTTTACATGTGATATTTTGATGTAAACGTGCAAGGAAATAAATGCCGAGTTAAAAACATTTATTGACAGGCGTTCACAGTGTGTGCATTAATAGATTTCATGCGAGTGCGCGGGATTTTGACAAAAAAAATTTGACAGCTCGGGTAAAACTCGAATATCAATGAGCGCTGTCGCTCATTGATACGTTTTTATGGATACGTATGAGGGGTCCAATTTAAAGGCCACCATATGGACCACCGATTTGAAGATATGCAAATAATGATTCGAAGTCGGCTCTAGTCGCAAAAGATTCAATTATAGAAATAATGTATGAGGTTATGTAGACTATTATTACACTACAAAATGCAATTAATATTGTATACGAAACAGCACAAAACTTGTATAATTAGATATATACAAACACAATTGACGATTAGTCTAATTTTAATCTGTATCCTAAGGTTGTCATGTCATCTGACGTCATAGACAAAAAATGTCTATACCCTATTGTTTTGAAATAGAATGTAGCAGCAGATATTTTGTTTTAATAGTTGGCTTTAACAACGCAGTAGTAGCTCAAACGTTTTGTGGTTTTATGTTTAATTTAAATTTTTTTTGGGCCACATGCATTCGTTCTGACATTCTTTATTTAAATTTAAAAATCTCAAATTGGGAAATGCTTCCACATATTCTATGATCTATGATGTATTCTTTCCGTTCGGTATTATGAGAAGTATTTGATGTTGATTTAAAACTATCGGATGCGCTCCGTTCCAAGTATTAGAACACCAATGGTGTAAATGTAATATTGATATATACAGTAACAGAGAAGGATTTTTGACGTGAAAATTATAACAGATAGTGAAAGAAATACTGGATCGTGGATAAATGAGAGGCAAATGTTATAACGTAATATGGATAAATGAATACGTGTGGTTCGTTATAGCGCAGAAGTAACTTTGAATTTTGATGACTATTACTTTTAATGCAATATACTTATGATTCAATTACTCATTGTAATCATTTAAAATACTATTGATAATGAGCAAACTGTTATTTATTTTTTTTTGCCATATTTTTAAAAGTATATCTATCATATAAAGTTACTTCTGAATTTGAAAGAAATTATAAGTTGTTATTGTTTAAATTTTATTTATGGATAATAAATGGGTTTGTTTTGTAATGTTATGTTTTCTGAATGTTTTAGCTGTTTAACAGACGCGTCAAACAACTCGTATGATTTATTTCTTGTTAATTTTGTATTTTTTTGTAAATTTAGGGACTTATGTTTAATGATTCACTTTATGTTCAAAACAAATATTTTTAAGTATCCTTTTTTTTCTATTTAGTAGAAAGTAGTTGTAATAAATGTTAGATATTAGTGGAATAATGTAGAGAGCGTGTCATTGGAGAATTATATCGAGACTACTTAAACAAGAATTTTAAAGAACTAAGCGTTATCGATCGGAACATGGAATCGGCCTGTTCTTGTCGCCTATTGAAGTAGATTTTAAATATCTACTATAAATTTGATCTCAGTCTGCATGCTCAGATTTTGTTGTGATACTTTCAAAACAACGAAATTGCAATAGAGTTATATCATACTCAGATTTTCTCCCTCTATTTCTGGAATATCTAATGTAACTGGTATGAAATGGATGTATTACCCCGTCGGAAAATTCATGAGTGATGTTATGTTAAAGTGACGTAATAAAGGACTCTGAGGACAATTTTTCTCCAATGACATGGCTTAAGTAGAAATCGTTTTAATTATTGTAGTACGAAGTAGATGTCAATATGTGTAGTGTTTTTTGATGTCTTATAAATGTTAGATGTAGACAAGTTTTCTCAGTGAAAGACACTGAATTACGAAGGTAACCAATATTTTTGTTAATGGCAGGACAATTTACGTACTAATATTTACTATAGCAATAAAATTCAAGAGAATAATTTCTTGCAAGTATATTTATTATATATTTTTGTGATATTTTTTTATTCGCCTCTATTCTATAAAAACCTCACAGCCACTGCCTATATTATTAATTGTTAACTAATGTAGTACAACATTAGCTCCGACCTAAGACAAATAATATTGGGCCATTTTAAAAAATTGACAGTGTGTACTGAACCTAATTATCTCTGAAGCATTATTTTCTCTTCGGGAATATATTTTTAAATATTTTACTTACCTTTATACGATTTGAACAATCACTATTTTTAATCTCGTAATGTTTACTAAATTGTCGTGTTATATTTTGTCTACGTGTCTATTAATATGATATAATTGTGACAATGAGGTTTATGACTGTTTATGGGAACGTTCGTGTAGGTGTACCAATGAGCGAGCACTGGCAACTAACGAATATATTAAAGTTCAGCAAATTTCAATGTGAAAATTCCGAAATTTGCGCTTGCCTTGATTGGCTGGCAAAAGATAAGAAACTGGATCTTTCAGTACTCTCTTCGTTTACCTTAATCGGTCGGCGAGAAGAGTCACCAGAGCATTAAATATCGTTATATCTGCTTGCCTTAATTGGCTGGCGGAATTTAAATCACTAACTTTTCCATTAACCGCTCTTTCGCTTGTCTTAGTTGATCGGCGAGAGTGGATTACATCTTACAGTACTGTCTTGTCTTGCCTTAGGTGGCCGGATACAAGACGTGAGGAGTTGCAACATCCACTTTGTTCTTGCCTTTGTTGGCTGGTCAGAGTGGAGCTTCAAGTAACTATTTTTCGCTTGCCTTAGACGGCCGGCCCTAATGCAGTCTATTTAAAATTTTACGTTACGTTACGTTACGTTACGTTTGCTCTATAGAGCAAAGTAATTTACTGTGTACATATTTCTTTCCCATTCTTTAACAGTACCTTAAGGGCTTATTTCATATTTTTGTTACTTTCATTGCACGAGCAGCCCTTCGTCTGCCGTAATGACTTTTTATATCATTTATTATTTTGAGTCTTTTCACCATTGCAATATGTGTTCTTTTCCACAGTCAACTTAAGCTTCGGCTATTTTCAAGTAAAATTTTCATTTGATCGTAACCTTAATCTAATCCATAAGCGAAAGCAATCTAGAATATATTTTCTTACAATTTTATAACTCATTATTCCTCCTGCCTTTTTCCCCGAAACACTTTAACCTACACTTTATTTCACCTTCCTCACATAAACGTGCTGACATCACTGGTATACTACCCACGAGTACTGTGTATACTAATTGAATGGAATATGTTAGTCAGTTGGGTGTGCCGGGCTCATTGTAGTAATAAAACTATATAAACCTCTCGAATCCGATATTTAAGCCGTACGTCCAATGTTTACATTATTAGACAGTAGTCTTAAACTACGCGAACGTTGCCCAGTCGCTTCATTGTTTTATCCGGTGTAAGCACTTTATAACTTATTAATATAATAATAACATTTTACTAATTATTACATGTGGTGTCATATTAGATTCTCGTAAATATTGGTGTTAGTTCGTAGCTCACATCTATATCAAAATGGCATTTCGAAATGGGAGGTTTTTTACTAAATCCTTGCACTCCAAAGTACAATTCAAAAAAGGCGAAATAAAAAAATACCTTTATAAACGATCAGACTTGGCTTAATCACAGTTTTCATGTTCGAAAGCGTGGTACGGACTACCACCCGCCCAGGCCTAAGGTGTAAAATGGCTTTTGATATAAGTGCGATAAGTATTTTTATGTATCTCGATGTAATCTGTGTTGTAGTGGTCGATTCTCTTATATGGTGGTTCGTATATACTATAGTCTATATGTGTCTAAATGTCTCGATGTTCCAGTAGTCAGTAACAGTACAGTCAACATCAAAAGTTTTAACGTTTTTGTCATCGATTCACCTGGGAAGATCATGTCAAATAAACCCCCCATTTACCACTTGGTAATAGAAAACTTATTAACTTATAATTATCAAAAGTACTCATACCTAATTATCATCTGTTAAAAAAGTTTTTAAACATTTTGAATTTAATAAATTTTTTTTATACAATAAAAATTTTCAGTACTATTAAAAATTAAAAAATCCAATTGTAAAAAACTATTACTGATAACGTAATGGAGTTTTCAGAGATTATAGTGAGATATCTATAATTTCATATAGATTTTTTTAAATAATTTAACTTGTTTACTATCATAGTTTTATTAACTTTCATCATTTCAAAAGAAAATTTCACTGCCCGGTATTAGTTTAAAAATGTTTATTAAAAAAAACAGAGTTGTTTAATTTACAAGATTTAAAAATTTTTTTAAGGGATGATAATTAGGTATGACTACTTACAATAAAATTATAAGTCAATAAGTTTTCTGTCACCGAGTGGTATGGGTGGGCCCACTCGACATGAACTTGCTCATCAGTAAACGCTATTGGCAGTAAAAAACTGCAGCTAATTTGAGATTTCTAATGTTTTTTTGTATATTCGTACAGTTGAGAAAACTTTTTTCAACCTCAGTTTACCTGAACCGAATTCTGAATTTAAATGGATAATTCATTCGTTATACTAAAACTGTTGATGTTGTTTGTACGTTAACTTTTTTCGATTTCTGAGTGTCTGTAATCTTATATTTAATAAATATATAATCGTATGCGGAATAAATGTAGTGCAGCTTATTAGGAAAATATCACAGAATACTGTGATTTTTCACACATTAGTCGCAACAGGCTTCTCATTTGTGTCAATAGAATGAGCCTTGCCATTGGCAACCATTTCGCACCAGCTGACCGAACAGCATCCGACTCTGCTTAAATATGATAGATTTAGCTTGCTTTAAATGTAATCAATCACGTATTCCTATAACGGGTAGTTCGGTAAGCGTCGTAGTTGCTTTCACGTTTAAATTTATTTTTGGTTTTTAACTTTTCAGGTATACGAAAATAAAAAGGCGGAAGGTTAAGAACCGGTAGGAGAGCTTTGAGCTTAAAATCTAAGGGCCGTATCACACTGTCGATAACATTAGTGTAATAAATATTAGTCGATTAAATAGACGGCGTCAAACTTTTTTAAAATGACTGAATCTTTGATTGATATTATGTTGAACAGGTGTCGTGCTCGGTCGATTGATCACACACGGAACACGAAATGATTATCGACATCTGATAACATCTGTTAAATTAATTAAAGTGACAGCGTCAACGAACGGACTTATAAAAACGCACAAAAAACTGAGGTGTATAAAATTGTATTGCTGGGCTTCAGACTATCCAAATTGGAAAACGCAGTCATTGCTCAAATGAAATAAAGCGATGAGTTCTAGGTGGTCTTTACGCAGTCGCCAAAAGCCAGTAGTATATTGTGATTAGCAAAATTAATGCCTATTTTTATAATAGCATGACAGTGTCATACGAGCCCAATAGATTGCCACTAGGAATTAGTACTAAAAGATGGGTAGCCTTAACTAAAAAGATTTTAACCAAATAATTTTAGTCCTACCAAAGACTAATTTAGGTTTTTTTTTTCATTAAAATCATACTTGAATGTATGCTTTATTACCATATGAATGTACCATAACCACCGAATGTTATAAATTGTTGTGAAGCGTAAAATAGTATTTTTTTTTCTTTGTTTTTTTTTTCCATATATATAATGTGTAAGTCTATTTATGCATATAGCTAAAATTTTATAATGCCAAATTATGTCAAAATCGAAATTTTCATAGTAACGACTATTTTGTATCGAAAATGACTTATATGGCATATTTTCGTCTAAAAGTTTGTACCGATATTTACAGAAAATTAATACAATTTGATTGTGAAAAAAAAAATATTTTAAAATAGTTTGTCAATTGTTCATGTGTATGAATGGTGTCTAAAATGTGTGAAACAAAGTGAACTGGTTGATTGTTAGAATTGATTTATTTTGTGCACAAGATTGGCCTGATTTGAGATTTATTCTGTTAAAGATTATTTTTAAATAGTTATGGTAACAATTAAGTCAAATTACATATGCCAACGAAATATTGAGATTTATTACGTTTTTCAGGTAACGTTTTTGGCATCAGCTTCATTTTGTGTCATACTTTTAGATTCACCGATGTACACATTATATATATGTATGTATATTTCGAGTACCATTCTGGAAATGGGCAACTGTTGTTTTTATATTAAGAGCTAAAAAGAGTGTTATTGTAAAACGTGGTGCTTGAGAGAATCGCCTGTTTAGTACGAATAAGTTTTTTATGTTACAAAATCCAAGATTTTGAAAGTTATATTTTGTACGGGTTACCTTTAGGTTTTTTTTTTTATATTTGAGATTCATTTATTATAAGTTTTAATTTTGAATACTATATTTTCTTGGAATTTGCTCACCTAATTGTATGTGTCAAATTTGATGTTGTAGTAGTGTCAATTCAATGACAAATAAAGTATTCTGTGTGTAAAATGGGTGGTTATTTTACATTCCTCTATATCCCTTTATAGAGGGCACTCAACGCCAACTTTTGCAGGAATATAGTAGCACGTATCACGAACGCGTGACGAAAAGTAGGTACAGATAGTTTTGGCCTTTAGTCGCATTTGAAACGCGCGACAGATGCGATTCTGGATAGCTACTAACGCGCGACCATTTCCGACGATGTTGGGTAAAAGCAAGGAGGTCGCAACGCCAGCAGCTTTTAAGGCGCAGTATAGATATAGCGCGACCCCCGTAAT
>DWDT01005951.1:0-10042 GCA_018245595.1 Microceris scylla
TTCGTTAACATAATGGACTTCAACATAAAGGTCTGCGTGTACACCTATATCTTAGATTTACACACACTGTAACAACAGTACACGTCACTTATCACATGTTGCCAGTATTATAGGACAAAAGTACACGTCACTTATCATAATTATGTTGCCAATATTATTGCACAAAAATGTCTAACTGTATTAGAAAAATATCATAAATGTATTTATATGAATGGATGTCGTACTGATAAGAATTTGAATAATAAGTAAACTTCAACATATGTACATACTCTATGTAATTAAAAATAAAGTTAGGGTTAACGCACAAATATATCTGTACCGTTGGATAGATTTTTTTTAATTTAGCTACGTTATATAACAATTTAACAAGTACCAATTAAAACCGAAACCAAAGTACTGTTCATATTGAAAATTAGGGCGCGACTAAGCTAGTCATCACAAAAATACGTTGTTTGAATTGTTTGTCAGACATTTTTTAAAATCAAATTTTTTTGTAAACTCCGTATTAACACCCCTAATTATTATTACTAGTGTGAAATATCTATCATCATCATCATCATCATCAAAGGCCGATTAATAAAGAATTAACTTTATTGATTCGATCATTTTTACGTATGAACACTCAAGGATGAATATAAAAGCATAATAATATCTTAAAAGACTAAGAAAACATCGAAAGGTCACTTGCATTTGATGAGCATGGCAAATAATGGTCTAAAACTCCATATTTGTGTCCAACAATCAAACAATTAAAGAGGTAATAATGGTGACAATAACTTCATAAATATCTACGTAATAAAAAAACAAATCTGTATTTTTTTCATGTGATTACATAAATATACATCTTAGCTTTATTAACGTTCTGAAAATAGAAAACTCAAACACCATTAAACTTTTAGATTTTTACTCCATGGACTACGGGCTATGAATGCAAAGTTTTAAATTCCTTACAATTTTATAATTCCGTCGCAGAGTTCAGTTTCCTTAAGACGTCATTCGGACACGCCGGGGAAGGAAGGGACCGAGTTCGACACAAAAAGGTCACATCTGTACTAAACGGGCATAAAAAGGGGATAAGGCAATTAAATGGTTAAATAAACTTTTTTGAACATGACAAAAGTGTATGCCTTTCTCATTGGGATTCGCACATTATGACCTGCTCTACCTATATAACAAAAATAAACTTTGGAATCTTAAAATACTTTTTGTGTCGTTCTATGATGTGAAGACGGGTCAATCCGAGATATATCTTGAAACTATAATTTCTAATTAAATGATATTTTGCTACCTCCAACAAAAATTCAATGTATGTATGTATGTGTTACTTCAATA
This sequence comes from Microceris scylla, assembly GCA_018245595.1. Lineage (NCBI taxonomy): Eukaryota > Metazoa > Arthropoda > Insecta > Lepidoptera > Hesperiidae > Microceris > Microceris scylla. The sequence continues at coordinate 1,333 of DWDT01005951.1, forward strand.
TCAATTTGTAATTATTTATTAATAACGTACTTGATACTATTTTCTCATTCTTAAACTATAAATGCTATTGGTACACTTTCCAACACTTCGATTAGAATGCATAGCATAATCTTGTAGTAAAAGTTCTTCTTATCGCATACAAATACATACAGTAAAGCTTCGAGATTCATCTCCATACTTGTTAAACACTGTCATATGCAGCAAGCACTATTTAGCTTAGATTATCACTTTATTTTAAAATATCAAAAAAGATGGTATAATTATCTTAACTTGATTTGTAACTGACGGTGTGTATCGTATACTATGCTCACCCCTTCCGAGACGCTCCTCTGCTTACCGCTTCCGAGATTACATTCGTAATGGTACATTTTTTTTATTTACAGTAAATCGGTTACTTCTTATTGTTTAATTATTAAATTAATTTTAAGATCAGTTATCAATTAGGTACATGTATGTAGAACGATACGACGATTTTAATATTTGGGTTGATGATTTTATAAAACAAGCTCAGATGCTATATTCTCAGTATTTCCGTTGTTGATATCAAATCGATCCAAACAACAGGAATCCGATGAATGCGTTCTATTTCTCAGAATTGCGATCGTCGTTACAGGCTCAGAGTAAGCAGTTCCTATGTTGCACTCAAACGTTTGAAATCCCTTACAAGTGTAAGTCTCAGACACTATTACTACGAACAAATGGGGTGGCGTGGAGATGGGGCGGACGGGGGCAGACGAGACACCTAGGCAACAGGTTACGTTACTAAGCAACCCCGCTTTTGTATACGTATCCACGAGGATATATCTCTACAAGTATACTCTACGTAGACAGCATCCATCGCTCTGAAGATACGCCTCTAATAAATATGGCGATGTCTTATAGAATACGAAACCAGTAATGTTTATCGATTTTGTCGGCTACCGACGAATAGTTCGTTGGCTAACATCATAACGCAGTATTGAATTGTTCATTTAATGATTATATGATTCCCATAATAGACAGTTAACTGTTAATATTTAATCTCATTGTGATATTCCATATTCCAACAGTGGAATGATATATGGGTCGATAAAAAAAAAATAATTTCATAAACTCAAACAAGATACGCACTATATATCCGTGATATAAATGAAATGAATTCCATTAAACGATCAATATCATTAAAAACATTGCTAATTGTATAAAAAGAATTTCGTAATGGAAAATTACAACTTTTAAATTTAAATTCGGAATATTTTTGCTCGTAATTATTGTTCGGATTTTATTGTACGTCATAATGGCACCCACTTAGAACTCTTTTTAACAGCTAATTCGACACACCTTGTTTTAAAATCTGTTTTCTTTCTTGCGTTAAGGTTTCGGTTCAAATACAAAAAGATTTATGTAAAATAATAGGCGTGTTTTTAAACAAACTGCTGTACTAATACTTCAGTTGTTTATTTAAGCATATCATTTTTAATTTTTTTTTCAGATTTTGACATCTTGCTTTAATGCTTAGCGAAAAAGAAATATCCACACATCTTTCTTATCTTAGTTTCGACTGTAGATTTCTTACTCAATTATCTGGAGCTAGAGATGACTCCGAGAAAAGTAATTGGCGAGACAGTTAAAACGACAATCTTAACTGGGTTTCCACGATACGCTAACCTATTGCCGATCGCTGCTCAATTAAAAGTAACTGCCTTTACTTGCAACACCGTAGTTTCCATTTTATAGACTATATAAAATTTTAAAATAACGATATAAATGAACGAACCGAAAGTTTTAAAGAGAAACTTCATAAATGTAGAATGAATTGCTTATAGTGGTTCTGGTGTAGGTATACACACTGCTTGCACGCAAACTTATTTCGTACATAATATACTCACACATACATATAGATATGTACATACAAGCTCAGTAGACTTAGATTGAAACCGTGGTAATATTTTGTATTCATACACGGTTTACTAGAAACAAACTATGGTAACCCGTATTTTAAAAATCGTTTGAATTGATTTGGTATTAAGAGCATCTAAACTACAAATAAATTAAATATGTAGATGTATATATTGATATAACTTTTGATTTTGTAAATCCTAGATTTAAAAAATATTTCATGATATAGGACTGAAAGAAAATTTAAAACCTAACATTATGTATGATACCATTACACTTATACATTACATCTTTGCTATAATTTATAAATATCGTTTTAACCAATATCAGTGACTTCATAAATAAAGTTTATAAAAATATAATGTCACTCCGTGCTACTGACACTTTAATTATAAATCCAGCTAGAGCTCAGCGCAACTTATTAATTTCAGTTATACAAGTCGAAAATTTTTAGTTGAATAATAAACGCGTTGCGATTTTTACAGCGCTTGTAGCTGCTAATCGGAAAAGCGCTTATTGCATAAGAACTGGTATTATAGAACCCCCACCAAACAACTAGTCGTAAGCAGAAGTTTTCGTAACGAGTTGTTTATTTTCTATGTTAAACAACGACGTTTAAGTTTTATTATTTTATGCGTTTTATTGTTAAGCAAGTTTCATTATAACACCTACCAATACCACAACTCAATTTGGGATAATTAGGTAACTGATTTCTAGTCAAGAACAGTAAGGTTACAACCTTACTGTTCTTCTAACAGTAAGTGCTATCATAGACTATATGTTTTTTACCTATCCCATAGTATTTTACTTTGTGTGAAAATTCTGAATGTTTGGTCCAGGTGGATGCCAACTAAGTATGTATACCTATATTTCAAACATTCGCAAAAAGCATTCGATTTATCAACTTTTTGTAACTATTTCCTTTATTTATTTTATTTTGTAGATTCCATTTTTATATAAGCACAAAATAAATATTGTTGGATCTAACTGTGATAAAAATAGTTTTGAAGAAGATATTTAAATTATTATTCCTGGCGCCAGCAAAACTCTCTGTTAGGAAAATAAAAATAAGAAGTTTTATCTGCATTTTCTACCTTACACTTTATTATAATGCTACATTTTATTTACAAAAATAATTAACTTAATAATATATTCCCAGCTACTCGTATAACAACCGGTTCAGTTTGATCTATAAAACATTATGAGCATAAACAGCTTAAGTGATATTTACCGAACTTTGTAACAGAAAGCAACTTTGTGCTTAGGAAAATTCATTATGCAGTACAGTAAAACTTGTTTAGATACCATGAATATTACTTCAATAATGATATATGTCTTAGAACATGTTATATGTATCCACACACGGTGCCCTGATCCCATTCCAAACTGAACCTCTGTTATAATAACCACACGTTGATAAATGACATACATAGGTACATATATACAAGTAAATACATACTTATATAGATAATTTTAACACTCAGATACAGAAAATTATTTCTTTGATAGGCAAGAACATTTATTGCATAATATTAAGACGATAATATTTTTTCTAACGTGGATTTTCTAGTACAAATTTCCAGTAGTGACTCCAAATCTCTGGAACTTAAACGTAATTAATGAAACGTGCGAGTGTACTACATTCCTCTGTCTACCCCTTCGGGGATTACAGGCTTGATGTTACCTTTTAAAAAAATAAAAGGCTTCCGTAACTAATACACTCGGACATACACATTTCACGTTATGCCATGTTTCACGTTATGCTGTTGGACCCATCGAGTGACTACGAGTATGTCACGTTACAAGTTGTGACATATTTTCATAACCCAAGGCAAACATGCTTCAGGGGGTACGTCGAGTCTTGCTGAAATTTTTAGGTCGGTTTAAAGACCTTCCGAAAGACCTTTCGTAGGACGAACCGTTCCCGGAACTTACGAATGTTTAAATAATGAGCATGACGTACTCTGTTTTTCCAAGTTCGTATATATTATTTTGGGTAATAATGCTCACTTTGAATAACTTTACTTTTTTTAGATAATTACCGAGAAAGCCCAAGTTAGATTCGTTGCTACCTATCAATTTTACTTTGTCACACATTCATATCTGTACACTCTGCCGGTGTTAACATCTACCTACTTTGTTTCAGTCCCGTTTCCATTTAACCAGCGTTCACACGGCGCTCGTATGTAGATTAAACTCGAACCAACTGTGATTGAAGCTCGATGTTGACAGTCAGAATTGCAGCCGGTTATTTTAGTCGGGAACAACCAGTTTATTCGGAACGATGTGAACGAACACGCGCCCTAATGAACGAAATGTTACTTGATCGGATAAAGCCGGTAGTAATTTTCTGTAAAGAGATTGGTTATGTAATACATAATACCTACAAACACATATTTCAGTTTAGCCCAGTTGTTGGAATAGGCTCAAGTCCCATACGCTGAGACGTATAACTAACTGATGAAAAGTGGGAGTATTACACCTTTCGGTCTAGCCCTTTTAAGAAATATAGGCGTGATAAATTGTTTTTACTAGAAATAATATAGTATAATATAGTTTAGATAGTATATGTAGATAATGCGTAATTAATAGTCTGCAGTAAAGTATGTTAGTGCCTACTAAGATTTAAGAAGACCAATTGATATTCCTCAAGCCCATTTATAGATACGTACTAAATGGTTGGACCGCTGTTTGACAGTAGATTCGGTTATATATAACAAACAAACAAATACAAAAAACATAACATCACGCCTGTAGTCCTCGAACGGGTAGGCAGAGGAGCGTAGTACACTCCCACGTTTCACCAGTTACGTTTAAGTGCCAATGAATAGGTGGTGAGCCTATTAACAATTAACAAACAAGTACAGAATGTCAACTAAGTCATCAAATGTAATATACTTTTTGCAGGTAGTTTCATATCGTGTTTCGATCTTAATTGGAATAGTCCAGGAAGTTAATGAATACGGACGCTTGCACAAGAAAGGATTACCCCTGTTGAGAGGACAGTGCCAAGCCGGGTAGGTTGACAAACTATAGTCATGAATATAATGATAACCAAATAGACGACATATCGATTTATTTCGTAACCATAATAATCCACCCATTATAATTCCACTGTTGGAATATGGGTCTCCTCCTATGTTGAGAGGGTTAAGGCCATAGTCTGCCACGCTGGCCCAGTGCGGGTTGGCAGACCAATAGCATAATACGCATCGTTACACATTGTAGAACAGCGTATTCTAAAATACGCTAACGTATCACCCTTGGAACAATTCTGTAAGAGCTTAAATGAAAATAAAACGCTCCCTAACTTTTAGATTCAATTAAAACTAGTTACCATTATTATTATTATACAATCACTATATCCATACAATAGTATGCCAGGAGAACATTTACCGCGCCACTTAACGTCGAGTCTCATTGTGTAGAACATTCACCCGCGGAAAGCGGAACGGAACAGACTCGTGAAAAATATTCCTTCAGGAACAAAAGGTCTGAGAACGCCCATCATTATTATTGTGGTATAAAAAAAAACTCTCATACAGACGCGAGCCGCCAACGTTGCGTGGACGTCACTCGCATCGTTCGATATAATTTTCATGTCATCATTATTAAATTTATAACTTTTTGTATGTAATCGCATATAACTTCTGTATATATATCTTCCTTTATTTAATTAAGGCTCATCAACGTCTTATAGTACGTAAAGTGACTGACGGGTTGGATGGGAAGAGCTAAACGCCGACCTCAGTGGCGTACATACGAGTAGCTACTACTGGAGAGGTATGTAGGTACCTGTCCGGCAGAGGACGGAAACGGGCTGATAATGATTGATAGATTATGTGATGAACTGTGTTCAAAGCCTTATTTAATACAAGTTAAAATATATATCAATCTCACTGCACTAAGTTTGAAATTAAGTTCAATATTTTATATTTTAATACAATTATGTAATTTATTTTAAAACATTGCATGATTTAAAAAATTCTTGACAATATAATAACTAGGCAGGCGTATTCGAGTCGATTTTAAGCATTCCCTTTGAATATTCAGTTCGATGAAGTCACATGATTTTAAATAACGTGTCATAACTTTCATTTACAGACACAGACCACAGACTATGGCCTTAACCCTCTTAATATGAGAGGAGACCCGTATTCCAACAGTGGAATTGTAAAGGGTTTGAAAAAAAAAAAAACTTTCACTATTTTATGAAATAAATAATTCCTCGCAGTTTACCATAGTCATCATTGCCACATATGTATAACTATTGTTATACCGTTACAACAAATGTTCCTACTATTATATTTCTAGGCACTCTTGAAAACTGAGACGATCGCCACTCTGTCAACACTCACACGAGAGCATTCATCCGCGCATTAACACTGTCCTAAGTACTATACAAAAACTTAAACCCGTCCTCTGTTCGAAATATCCTTCTTAATTTTGGTAAGAAAGTCGCCTGGGAATTTGCAGTGTTTGAATTACGAGTCCAACATTTTTTTATTTCAACATCTTTTGTTCAGATGTGTTATTAAGACATTCTTTGAGAGGAATATCTATGTACAACATCCTCGAAATCTACGTCTTTTGTCTTTATTTCCGTTTCTTTGTCTAAATGAGGTACTGTCTGTACAAATACTGCTATTAGATAGCAACAAATATTATTTGTCAGAAAGGAACTTTAATGTTCTTTAACTATGGCCACAAAATTGTAATGGTCATTATGATAAAACGGATATAACTCATGCTTAAAAAATTGTAGCTAAACACTTTTAAAAATAGTCATAATATCGTATTCTATCGTATGTTTACTTTAAGCAAAAGCCTAAGTTCTATATTTTAAATTTTGAATTCATAAATTCTTCATCCTTTGAATCGAAACAAACCGACTATAAATTGAGAGCAACAGATTGAAGTCCGAACGGACTGCTTTTTTATTCGGTTTTTGTCGAGTCGCACTGCACTGGGCAAATACTTGACCCCACTGCACACTTCACACCAGAAAATAACGGCCACTAATAACGGTTATATTACACTAGTTATTTATAATGATATTTGAAATTGCAAGTCTAAAGAATTATATTAAAAATTATCTTATCTTCGCATTTATTTTAATATTATAAAACCTAAATGAAATGGAAAGATCATTGGGGAATTTCTTACAAAAATTATTACATCAAACTTTTTCGTTATTTTATTTTTCGTCTTCCTACCTCACTATATCCTGGTAGTCACGTATTTAACTCGTACAATAGACGCTGATTACGAATAGCAAAGACAAAACTGAATGAACGTGTAGATATAAAAATATTATAATAAGAATAAACCTCAGTCCGAACGGAATCCAAAGGCTGTTTTGTTCCCTCAGAATCCCATTTGAATATAGATATTAGAACTGCATTAAAGGAATGGAATGGAACTTTAATGCGCTCTCCCGCGCCCGGCGGATGGACTTTATCCGTTTCTTTGATAAGAAGATTTTAAATATGTACACGTTCGACTTAGTTTAGCATCACGTATAAAGACAGGAAATTATAATATTTACTTGATATAAATATTCAACTGTGTGTCTAAGATGTTTTCATTGAAAAAGATCATGATGTAATCTGTGCACCTTAGAGTTCGCTATAAAGTTCTTAAAGACGAGTGAAATCTGCCAAACCTCACTTGACCAACGTGGCAAACTTTTTGTGGTCCATAATTTGTGGGCAACTGTTTGTGGTCAGCGTGGCGTATATCCTTTTCACTTTAAGAAAACCAATATCGAAGAGCGGAACCATGAAAGGGCTGATGATGATGGAGATGAACACACCCTAGATCAAAGTATGAACGTTCTACTTAATAAAATAACATACAAATCAAATGCAGAACAATAGTCATATCAAATCAAAGTCAAAAGGTGATCGATAATGACGATGAAAACAATATAAATGCTTTCTAAAGTTTTGTTTCCCAACAGACCGTAAAGTTCACGTTTGAGAAGCATACCAATAACACTTTACTCGCCTCTAACGTACTCGTGGCGCGGAACTTTTCGAACGAAAATTGACAAATATTTGGCTTTGTTTGCGAACAAATTTCATACGACACTTATCGACTTGATTGACTCGTATGTTATGGTATATTGTCACATAATTGTTAAATTTTTGGTACTCGTTTAAGATGTCATTTATCTAGAAGGTTCCAGACAAAGTAGTGTGAATTTGATCCGAGTAAAATAAACCACTTCAACCAACATGCCTAACACAAGTATTCACATTTATATTAGTTGTAGACAGAAATATTTTAATGATAGTACTAAGAAATCTTTAAGTTAGATTTTTGTTCACCTACGAGTAATATAATTAATATAGAAAATCCAGGCAGCTAAAACTTAAGTGTAGGTGACACCAGCCCTGCTTATAACCTCAAATATAACAGAAGAACCATTTCAGTTTCCTTTACATATTTGCTTATTTATAGCGCCATAATTACGAGTATTACCTAATCACCTTTCAGAACCTAAATAAAATATTTTTTTTTGAACAAAAATGACTTTAAAATTATGCTAATCGTTAATTTCATATTCTCAGTAGCTTTCTGAAATTAATATTCAATTAGATCGAAAAATAACTGATTGTTCTAGTCAGTCGATCCCAACAAGATAAATGTATTTAATACTTTTTACTTTTCTATGTGGGTAAAATTATTTATGTGGATGAAACAACTTTTATTTAATAATAATAATAATTTAACAAATCACCAAGGTTCTGTAAACTATAACATTTTATTGTAGTAATTATCACAAATTATAATATGTGTGCGAGAATAGTACTAGGTGAGGATATCA
>DWDT01005952.1:0-10042 GCA_018245595.1 Microceris scylla
GGTGCGCGCCGTGGGTTTGAACCCGGCACCCCCGGAGTGAGGGGCTGAATTCTTAACCACTAGGCTATCACTGCTTCAATCTAATGGCATACTACTTAATTCAAATGTTTTTCAATATAGTAAGTTATATTATCAATAAACATGCTAGTCATCCTTTTATAGAAATATTAAATGTAATTTCCTCATTAAGTTATCATCGTCCTCATTTAATTTGGAATTTGTTACTCAAAAAATTGTAATAGAAATAAATTTCAAAAATATTACCGTTCCTGTTCCCGCTTTGTGGTCGTATTTCCCCTTCCGAGTACTCGGAGTGAGCATCAAGAAGCGCCCGTCTCATCAATGTCGGATCTAAAGTACGTATTCCACGACCCTGCCGCGTCTGAGCCCATGGCCCCGACTTGAGTGCTCGGTTTACTAAATGTCTGCAAAGCAAAAGAAATGCAAGGTATGTATATGTATATAACTACATATATTTACGTTAGAAAATTATAAATACTACTTCATTTTTTCTCATAAATTAAAATAATGGGAGCACATTATGAAGACAACGTAGTCCTACTTGGAAATTCCCCAAAACAAAATAAAAGTGTCTTTAAAATAACTAGACACCAGCTATTTTAAAGGTTCCAAAATTTGAGAAAATACTTTCAGGGAACTATTTATTTTGTAACGGTAAAGCGCTAAGAATTTATTTCAGAGACATCTATAGTCATTACGAAGGACCATTTATGATGTCACGCCGGAAATGTTTTTGTACAATTATAAATGCCACAAGATGGCGTTAAAGTAAATTGCCTCTCGTTCCGCTGCACGACGCCAGACAAACGATGTAATGACGATAATTTTGAAATTACAACACGAGTCTTGAGAAAATTACCCGAGGCATTGCTCAGGGTTCACGGTTAGAAGGGAAAATTCCCACGCTGAAGTGTGGATGAGACCATCCTTACATTAATGTAACGGGGCTTTGGCAATAAACTCATCATCACTGGTAGCTACTGTTTTTATCTTTTTATCTATTGTATTCTTATTAATCACGTTTCTTGTATTCTATCTCTTAATTTTGTAGGCATTTAGGTCTGTTTAAAATATCTAAATACTGAATTATGTTGTCGAACAAAATATTATTTGAAAAATTATAATTATAGAAAAAAATTCAAATAGCGTATTCACTTTCTTTCACTTCTTAATCGTTTTCGTCAACAACTCTACTATTACCAAGTCTACAATTCAATTTACCATTCTGATTTGAATAACGCCAATTCTTCTTGAAAACTTCTCGTAGACCTATTATCACCGTCACTTTTATCCTCTTCTTGGTCCATGAATTCCTCTTCTAACTTAATAAAATTACTAGAGTGAATCAATGATTCCTCCAATAAAAGCTGTTCTGAGGACTGTCCTAATTCTTGTTTTTCCAAAACTGTTCTCAAGTCTTCCTCGGTTGTGATTCCATCGTAATCTCTTCTTGACATGATCGATGCTAAGCCTTTCCTGGGATTCACACCAAACATTGCTTCACTAGGTGTTCTGCATAATGACACTTGAAAAGTTGTATTAAATATATACTGAATGTATTTTATCCCTTGTTGCCATTTCATTCTAGGATTATGGTTGCACCAAACATTTAACTGTTGTAGAATGTCTTGATTAGAAGCACCTGCGTTATCTTGTGTGGATTTTAGTTCTCCGCCTATTATTTTTATATCTGGGAAAGCAGACCCAATACTTTTAGAAATTTGTATCGCGACAGACAATCCGTTTTTACTTTGCAAAATATTGGGCGCACCGAATATAAGAAATATTTCTAGCAGAGCATCGACAGTGATATCAACGCTAATCTCCTTTAAAGGCTTTAGATGTATAAATCTTGTAACAAAGTCTCTGTACACTAACATGTACTTGTATTCAACAGAGGCCGCCGTTGTAACGTCCAATAGGTCTACTTGACCGCGGGAGAAAAATTCCGGATATTCCTTTTCCCGGTTATTGTGAACAATGACTTCATTTTCATTTTCAGTTATCGACTCCCTGTATGAAGCTGATTCACATGGATGATTCGTATGGAGTTTATTAGTTGATTCAACATGAGAATTATTTTTATCTATAACCAAATTTTCAGCTTTTGTCTTTAAAAGCCTCCGTCTCCGCTCTTTATTTTTACATACTTTACAAAGCGATAAATATACCACAACAATTTCAGCTGTAATATTTTTATATTTAGGTTTAATGGCATCCATCATGCGTGATCGCCCGCCGTGGTTCAATTTAAGATGGTATTCACGTATAATGTCGTATGTATCGTCTAGACTTACGAACAATTGTCGATGTGTATCGCCTTCTTTACTAGGAGAACACAGTTTCTCTCCTTTAGGCGTCTGTATTATATCATACCTCTTCAACCGTCTATAGTCCGCTGGTGCCTTTTTTTCTGCTGTTCTTGCTTTTTTAAGTTCCTGAATTAATGAAGCATACCTTTCGCCCGTTAGCAAAATTGTATTGGGCGCCCGCTTGCGCTGTAATACTTTGTTCATTTCCCGGTAAAACTCGTTTCTATCTACGTCAATGTCGTTCTCGCTTACAGACATTTTTATCTACTTTTGATATTATTTGACTTTTAATGTTATATAGACAATATACCACACTATAAACAGTAACAGAAAATAGGTACAGCACAATAAGTATGCGACACAGTAAGTTTTTTGACTTGATCCGATAACGAAACCGTATAAAACACGACACAGTTCGACATAAACAACCCTACTAACAAGAATATGGACTACAACTATTGGTTACAGATATTACCGGAGAAACCCGAGAATAGCCGACAATATCCGATGTGCTCGTAGGTGAAATAATTATGTACAATAGCTAAACGTAGCTTGAACGCGTTTTACCCATTTGACCGAATCGGTCGTCAGCTGCTGAGAGGTCAATGTACGATAGCGGCGTGAAAACCACTTCATTTAAATAAAATAGCTCAATGTAGGTCAAATCCATATATTGCAAATATAATATACAAATAATGTATTGCTTTATAATTAATTTCGCCTTTAAACAATTTGGTAACCTAACCTAACAAAAACCAATGAACTTTTTCTAATATTTTTTGTTTGTATTTCCTAGTTCTTGCCACTTACCTAGGATAAGGAGTACCGTCGGGTCCAGGACAATCATTCCCTTGCATAGCATCACCCCAGGTGTACTTTAACCGGGGCGAGCAGTCTGCTACAACGCAGCCAGCGAGGAACGCCTGAAAAATATTAAAATAATACATTTTAATACAATACAAACTGTTACTAGCGGTTATAATATTTTCTTATTGTCTTGTCAATCTCGTGTCTTATGGAATTTTAGACCTCATATTAACGGACTTGCTTACATATGGTTGGCATTCTAGAGCTCTGCTGCTACACACGGAAAAACACATGCGCAATAAAATCTCAAGACGGTCAAGGTAGTTAAAGTTGACTAATTGTGAGTATAAAATAAAAATAATTATGATACAAATGTATCACAGTAAACGCAGTAACATCATTGAGAAAATATACTAAAAGAGCCGTGTACAATCGGTGTGTCATTGCTGATTTTACGCCATTATGAGAGAAAATCCATCGTATAATTGAATTATAGACGAATGAATGAACGGTAGGTAATAATATAATAATAAAATTATGCACAAATTGATGTGAAGTTATATCATTGTAAGATGTAATTTCTGCTGGTGATTATTTGAAAAGTAAGTTCCACTGACTTCTGTACACACGGAAATAAATAGGTGATTCCCATAGATTTCATCCATTGTTTCAATTGTTTCTAGGTTGTTTTGAAAAACGTAACATCACGCTTGTAATCACCGAAGAAGAAGGCAGAGGCAGACATTTCAAGGTACGAAACTTCAATAGTACTCGATCTGAGGATCGAACCTAGAACCTCTCAATCGGTTCTTCCGATCAAAAGAACTCTACCAATGAGGGCGTCTACTGTATAAATTGCGTTGAAAACATTCAGATTTACCTATTTTCTTTGACAAGATACAAATTACGTCTATATTTTAACAAAAACGTTGCAATCCTTTTAATTTGACTGGGTTATTTTTGCGAATGTTTAAAATTGATTGGTGATTTATGCGAAGACATAGTAGGTATCTATATCTTTCCTCGTATTTATTGTACTAACTAATCACTGAACGAAAAAAAAAACGTAACTTCACGCCTGTAATCCCCGAAGAGGTAATCAGAGGAATGCAGAACACTCCCACGTTTCACCGGTTACGTTTACGTCCCACTACGGAATAGGTGGTGAGCCTATTGCTATGCATCGGACACATATCCAGACTTCGAACCACTACTGGAATATCTAAATTAGAATTTTTTTTAGTGTTCGACCCGGGAATCGAACCCAGGACCTCCCGATCGGCAGTCACGCTTGCAACCAACACGAACAACGAGGCAGTCTACCAGTTCTTTTAATACCAAACACGATAGTATGATGTTATGGATATATTTAAAGATTTTCACGTGAAAAATTTTGAACTTTCCATTCGCTAATTTAACATGCATTAATGGAGTACCTAACAGTTTAGTTTCCAGTCTGTCCGTCTAACATTTTTAAGCTGCCCTGAAGGATTATGACATGACTGCAAGACTCTGACGAGTATTATTGAAAGGTTTCACTAAATTTTAAACCAACTTTAAAAAGCAGGTGTTTTCAATTAGAATACATGTTTTTTTGTAATATTCATTGATAATCCTTTTGTACACAAAATCTTTCACCTTAAGGATAGTCCTATACAAATCGCAAAAAAATTTTTGTGATACCTAACAGACAGACAGAGAGAAGTTGTATAAAAAAGTATTATATCATTTTACTTACCCAAGCGCAGTAGCAGGGAATCACGCGGAAACAAGTTAAGTATTCAGATGAGACGTAAATTCTACTTATCCAACGTCGGTTACAGAAAACGCGACTAGCGCCGACGACTAATATGGAACACATCGTCTCCTGGGATCAATAGACACGTATACCTTTATACGAACAAATATAAATTAACAGCAGTATAAAACAAAATATATCACTAAACACACTCCCCATTATAACGTTGAAAAGGTCTCATAACGATACTGGCGGTATTGGGCAACGTTCGCAGCCAGCAATTTATGAGCCGTGTCGGAGCCCGCGTCGCCTCATAATTAACCATAAAATGTATGTGGCACGTTGGCTGATTTTATATATTTCAAATTCACTCATGCAAAAAAAAAATCAATTCTTTAAAAAGTCAAATTGGGGTTGATAGAAATGACAATATTTTGGGATGTATGAGATGCATCAATCAGTTTCTATTTCTGACTTTAGAAGTAATACTTCTACGAACGAATCAGTAATGATCATTTTTGTATATCACATATGTTTAAGAAGAAGAAACTGAGAAACTGTATACTGAGATTGATGCCGCGCCTCTCGATGTTTATAAAGCTTTTTACAAGATCTAGCACAAACATTTCCTGAGCAAGTTGCCCTCGTGTGAACTTTTCACTAGCTTACTTCCGATTGACGATAACAAACTTATTGAGTCGGTATGCAGGTACCTGAAATTCTTAATGGATAGTCGTACGACAAAGAGGATATTAATGCCAGAGTTCCTCAAGGGTCCATTCTGTCCGTTCTGTTATTCTTGATTCACATAACGCTTCTACTGATACCAAGAATTATTGCGTACGTAGACGATAGCACTATTGCCAGAAGTTTCATTGTGTCTGTGCGGGCACATGACGACAAAATCCAGTCAGAGCGAGAAGCGATGGTAAACCGTATTAATATATCGGATCCTTACTATAATAACCGGTCAAAATGAATCCGTACCCATCACCGACCATCTTGTTTGTTGGATACAGATCGCAAGTCTGATAGTTTCAAAGCGAGAGATAATTTAGTACGCTGATCAACCATTTTTATATTTTACTTCTGGGCACCTGCCTATCTCACAAACGCGAGTGGTGAAGCACACTCTACCACGCTATTCAAATGCGAACTTGCGGAAATACCCGTTAGTGACCAACATAAACTGAAGCGTACATCTTGAATTTCAACACATTAATCTTAGAACCAATCACTCAAAAATTGAGTTAAATACGAAATATCAGAATCCATCAATTTTTAATTAACATGTTCCAAATCATCTTTATTTTATGCGGTATCCTACTTAAAAACAAAAAAGCGACAACTACTTAGGTATATATAGCAAAAAGTTGATTTTTTACTGTAACCTAAGCTTTTCAACAGTGAAAAATTCAATTTTAACAAAAGCATATTATATGCAGCCCTGGTAAGCGTAGCAAAGTAAGTGGGTTGGTACAGTATTAAACTTCCCGTTAGTGAATGTAGTTTATGAGCCAAACACGCTTTGTAACGGCCGCAGCCGCTAAGAGTCCTTATAGCGATCGTCATTGGCTTTAGTGTATTTTATAGCTACCGATTTATGTCCACATAGAGGCATTACTGTATTAAAGAAAAAAATCACAGATAAAGATATAAAAACCAGTTTTTAATAACATTTACGCTTATTCTGCATTATGTAATAACTTTATTGATTTGACAAAAGGTATATGCGGCTTACAAATGTAACAATACACGTTTATAAATATACATTTCTAATTAAAACAGTTTCTTTTAACAGCTATTTCCTATAATTTCGAATTATTATGTAATGTCTAAACCTATAAGCGTATATATAAGCAAATTCGTAAAAAAGTGACACAGAAATTGTTTAAGCGCCGCAATTTTTTCCAACGTTAGGTACTTATACAACGTTCTCACATCAAAATTTATTTAAGTCAGTATTCCAGTGATCTAAGACATGTAGTTGATATCCGGTAAGCAATTAAACTCCAGTGATATTTCCGTTGGTTCCAGTTATTTCTGAGGTGAATCTAGTTCACAGCGAGCGAACACTGCGGCTAACTTCGGCACCACTTAGTCCTTTTTATAGGACTCCGAAATGGGGAAAAATTAAATGTGCTGAAATTTTAAATTGCCAAGAGTTTGTAAGCGAAAGTTTCTTCGACATTCATTCCTTTAAATTCTTTATAGTTTCTCGAGAACGTGAAAGTCTAATGCTGTATGTTAAAAAGTCCTTGCTGTTTTAGACGTGACTTTTAAAATAGTTATTTTTATGTTTTAAATAGGTACCTCTGAAAGGACTAATATCGATCAGTCCTTTTTGAGGAAATTTTATTACTTGTAAATGTTTTGATAGCATAACAAAAGGCTGTAATAACAACACAGGCATGATTTCGTCATAAAATATATGTATACGGTACTTACATGTCTTCCAAACGCGTAATTGGCCTGAAGGATAGACTGTGGCTTAAATTCGTGTCCAACAGTGGTTCAATATTCAGGCTTCTGTTGGTAATGATAAATATAAAATATGCACTCATACATATATATCTCTTACCTTGGAGACCTTCTTCCACATTCAACACTCTCTTCATACATGCACGCCGTGTTGTAATATACAGACGCACAATTCGTACTGGCTCAGCATGGTGAGGTATGCAACAACCCTAGTTACGGGTGAGAGCTATAGATGTAAGTATCTAACATAATAATAACCATAACCGTAATCGCTAACACAGCTACCGTCCACATGGCCGCCATATTGATTTTAAGAGGTATTTTGGACGAACTAGCCTGAACATTTGGACAGAGCTATGTCAATCGAATACGATTTGCATAACCACATACGTACGCATAAATTTTCATAATTCATTGGCTCTAATAAGCTTTATTGTACATTGGAAATTAGGCAATATACTACTTTTTGTATCAATGACAATAAAATACTTTAAGTAAAATTTGGATGCGAATCTGAGATATTTTTACTTTTAGGCACTAACGTATGTCGTCATCATCAGCCATTATATCTTTCCACTGTACGACACGGGTCTAGGCTACGACAAGGCTCAATTATTCTCTCTAGGACAGTGTCGAAGCGAGAGAGAATACACGTGATACTGCGCATCTTTATATTATATGCATACAAATTTGCACGTTACTTGATAGAAATAACAGTGGACTGAGATAGGCTGATGTTGTTGTTGTTATTGATTGTAAATATACCGGCGTTGTGTCCTAGATTGAGACAGTCTCCGCCGCGACCTCGCTGCACACGCCGGGAGCTCATGAGGAAGGACCTTGTACAGGTCCGAAACTACTCGGGCCATCCCAAAAACCGCACGTGAGATAAACCGGTACATTTATAACCATGTGTATAAATACTCACGAAATATTTAATAGTAAAAAACTTGTTGTTATTGTTGATAGAAATAGAAATCAATTTGTTAGTTTATTTTATTTATTTATATGTTAGTAAGAAGTCGCGACGCTTCCTTTCTACTCTACCCTAGTGAGAATTGTTAATTTTACGATACATTACATAATTTTGGTTTTAAAAACACCTTCGCGATGGTATACACTCATAATAGTCTACTAGTTAAAAAACGAACAAATACTAATTAACTGCTTGATATTACTAATGAGTGCGTATGATTTTTGCTGTATTTTGTGTAGGTACTTGCTTACACGTACGTGTGTATGGGTGTGTGCGTAGTTTAAATGCCGTTAAAAAATAGAATGACGTTTACAAAATTTGAATCAAGTTCTTGGCTTGGAGTCAATAAGATTCTTTCATATAGTCTTGCTGAATACCACTCGTATATAAAAGTATAAAGAAAGTTTGTTTCGAGAAAATAGAAAATTTAATTTAAACTTCACCGAAAACATCAACAAACCCCGTTTATTCTATGGCACTACATCGCGTTTCCTTTCCGGGAAAAATATCATTGTATGAGGATATCTTTTGGCTTAAGACAATGCTCTTTGGGTTGCACCGAGCGTCACAAAGGCTGAAGTTTCTTTAATTTTTTTCTGTCCTGGCACAAGTACCGTCGGTACGACTAGAACAATCCCAGGACTCGAAGGGCATGAAACAATGGTGCACTCTGCAATTACCCCCAACCCTCATACGACTCATTCATATATTTCCGCCGCGGTTATAGGGTTAGGTTTAGGTACTACTGTTTACCATGGCGTTATGTTGAGCGACTTTCGCTCTTATGCTATCCACATACAGATCACGTCAAACAGGGTAAGGACATTGAATATGATGCAATGTAAGTGACAGTTTTTTTTGCTCGAGCGTGATGTATTCACACACAAAGGGCCCCAGGAGAAGTACCCATAATTTTTCTCCTTCCACTGTTATTGCAAACGTTATTGTTGTCAAGTTACTATTGCAAAAATGTCGGTGGAGAAAACTAATTGGAAATATTGATGATTGTCAAAAGGAAGTACGTACCAAGCTCTCCTCTCACTTATCATTACAACGTTGATGAAACCTCAAAATTCAATGCTTAAATCTTAGTACTTATAATGTGACACTAATATTATTCGTCGAAAATGTTGACGTGTTACAAAAAGTCATTTGAAAACTTAATATTTTCTTCAAATAAAAAATAAACGAACAGAATGGAACTAAGAACCTAAAATAAATCCAATATCCTGACTCTACATTCCTTTTTAATTGAAGAAGGGCGGTACTTATTTGAACTTAATAAACTGGTTTCCTAAGCAGTTTTCTACATCGCGGAGTTTCGTGAGTTGCCAAGATTTCCGACTTATTTCAACTTTCTTTTCGAAGTATCCAAATAAAAGCAAATACGCTGGCACGTCTACAAATAAAGCAGTAATTAGGTACATATTATAAGGAATTTAAATATTAAAAGAGTATAATCTCAATAAAGATAGAATGACTTTGTAAATTACGTGTAATAACCCAACGAAGTGATTTTTGATAAATAATTAAATTTTACACGTTAACATATTATGTTCTATTTAAAACGACTGACTCTTTATTGAGTTTTTACGCTTTCAATTACTTATGTGGCAATAATTTTATAATTTCAATGTAAACATTATACCACTTATTAAAATTGAACGATACCATATATCTTAGTCGATGTTCCTAAATCACGCAGTC
>DWDT01005953.1:0-10041 GCA_018245595.1 Microceris scylla
ATCGAGTGTTTCGCTATACGAAAATCCCGGTACTTTGTTAAAGTTGCAAAGGTCAAACAACATTTTTTTTTTCAACCCATTACAATTAATGGAATACGGGTCTCGTCTCATATTGAGAGGGTTAAGGCCATAGTCTGGCCATAGTCCAAACAACATTTCTGGTCCTAAATTTTTATTGTCATTTTTTGTGTGGAGGAAGTTCACTGCTCACTATCACGTAAGGTGGTGTAATTGACCCCCGACATCACTGTAGGTATGGATTGAAGTTACTGAAAATTGCAACTCTGTTACAATCTGCCACTTCGATACAAGGGCTAAAAATAGTTAATGGGTAAATAAAACAATAACTACAAATAATATATTATAAAGAGTTATTTGTAATATAAAGGGTAGAGATACTAGGGTGACGTAAGAAGCGATGAACATCGCCAGCAGATCGCAGTATGGTGTGGCCTGCCTAAGCACGACTAAATGCCCTGGCCGCCTACGAGAAACCGCTAAGGAGGTGCGAGAAGCCGTCTTCTGTGATTCCCAAGCCATATGCCCAGCATGGAAATTATGAGTAAAAACTTCTCAGGGGAGGCCTATGTCCAGCACTGGAGAGCCTAATAATGATGATAATCTTGTTATGTAAATCTTTGTACAGTTATGTATATGATTATTTGTATGTGTTTCCTCCATTCAAATCAGACCTGAGTCACGCTCTACCGCCCCCAGGCATTTCTTTGAACCAGCTATATCTTAATGACTTAACCCATATCAATGTCTACCCACCAAGAAGATCAGTCTGAAAAATAATGCCAGAAATGTTAATAACTCATTCCATTCCATGACTTTTTTGTAAATGGAAAGGAACACGCGAATAAATAAGAATTCTGATCATTCCAATAAATTTATCCAATAACAAACACCACACAATTTTACAACGTGTAAAATTTACAATGTACGACGCCAATCATTCAGTAATAAACCACTTAACATAATCCTGTATAAACGACCTCATGAAGACGGTGAGCGCAACATTTTTTAATAAAAGAACATTTATTTATTTCACGCTAGCCGCTCATAAGACGCGAGGTGTTATCAATCTTGTCTTTAGCACCGTTCACTGTCAAAAAGGTTTTCGCTAACTTCAGCCGGTAATATGTTACTGGATTATCGGCATTTAGGGTTTGTACACACTTTTAACATTTCTTATCACGCCAAGTAGTTTATAACTTAGGCAGAGCGTGCCAAGAATCTTTAGAGTTAACTTGCTTCTTGTCCTTGCACTACTCCTTATTCTCGTGTTGTTGGGTAAGAAAACTACATTATTAATTTCTTATTAAAATGCAATTTTTTTGTAGTTAATAAAATTACATATCCATGCGTGTCACAGCTTTATGGTTTCATATAAACAGCACATGCGAAGCTAAAATGAAGCGTTCACAAATAATCTTCCACAGTCAGAAGTCAAGGTCAGAGCGCAGGCAAGTGAAAACAAGGCTTAAGACGCCGCTCTGTCGTTATAGCGTGACATATGGCTGTCAGAATTAGTCGGATTAGTGATTTCACGGAGAACGCCTCGTATCCAATTACACGGCCGGAACCCAGGCATTAACGGAAAAAACAAACATGACAATTGGATTCAAAAATGGAACGGAATTTTGAATTAATGTTAATTTGGAACACTGGTGGAGTTGGGACTTTTATTGGACGCATATGCGTTAGTTGCGGGTGTTCGGAATAGTTGGAATAAAGGTTTTTGTAACGATGATTATGTCAACATGGTTGTAAATTAGTGAATATTATAAATAATAATAATTATTATTATTTTTATAAATAATATAAAATTGTTGTAATATAACTGAATAAGATTAAGCTGGTAGATTAAAATAACTTTGTTAAACGCCTCACCTACTTGGCCATATCGTTGAATTCGATTTGCTTGATATATTTGATTGAAAATAGGAAGTGAGTGAAATTGAAAATTCAAGTGTTTGTAATATAGAAATATTTATTTATATCATACGTTCTGTGAGATAAATATTAAATGCATATATGTATGTCATTTGAACGAGAATAAATATTTTACTTAATCTTATTTCAATTGTAACAAAACCATAAATATGAAGAAGAAATATTGAAGCTTAAAACGAATTTAACTTCAGTTATTAACTTATAGTATCCTTATTGTAATTTACACAAAATTAGGTTAACATTTCCTGCAAATTTCTTTTATTCCACGCCGAATAAAAATGTATGCGCTTGCGCAGGTACAAGCAACGACATCTAGTAGTCGGATGTTGAATTAAAGCTTACCACTACTCCCCGGTAGATGGCAGTCATGTCATACTAATATGACATGTTAATAAACAGCGCATTTACATACTATATTATTTTTAAATTATTCTCAAAATGAAATAAGTATATTTATTAAAATTAATGGTTATTAATAGTAATTTCAATTATTATAGATAATTTTAGACTTTTACTCAAAACGAATTTACCAGGACTTAAATATATTTAATGTTAACAAAGTCCATAAACAATGTAGAGCATTAATTTCGAAGCATTTCGCATAAACCCACGTCATCATTGGCATTCCTCTACAACTCACAAATGGGAACTTTAATTAAAACAATTCAAAATTATAACGAGAGAATTATAAAATAATTTCAGCCCTTAAGCCGGCTGTCAACTAAACAATTCCGTGCAGTCCATCAAAATTAATCTAATCTAATCCTGAGGCTGTCTCAAGTTTAAACAAAGATATTGCAAAGTGGGTATCAACTGTTGGGGTATGAAAATTATATGGCAACAAATTCGGTATAAAACGCTGATTTTTTTGGAATACATGAATTTTATCTTAAGTAACTTGGAATTTAATGAATTTATACAATACACTTGTTTATATTGTCTTGTTTTGTTCTGAACGGGTCTAACATCAGATAGAAGTTAATCCATGTTTAACAGAAAGACGTTAGTAGTTGGAATGCCAACGTGGCAATACACTTTCATAATGCAAATGGAATAATTCAATAGAAAGAAACAAACAATATAACCTTGAATACAGCGATTAACTACATATGTACATCTCGCAGCAATCAAACAAGTCAATAAACTTAATAAAAAATACACTAAAAATGGACACTTAAAAATAGATGCTTAATTAAAAATAGTTTCCTCCATCTCATTTAGGTATCTTTCAATAAAATTTATAGATTGATATCAGGATACAACTATAAAGAAAAATAACGTGACCGCACAAAATGCCACCCCTTATGTTAACAGAACGTAAACATGCCTCTAGTCGGGTTGCACCCCGCTTCTTAATCGGCGTTTATTATTGAACTCGCACCCTACTCACAATCGCGGTACGATCCAGTTTCAGAGTAAACAAATCAGCAGTTTGTGATCCGAATCGCCAAGTAGTTAAAAGTTGGACAGTAAATTATAATAACAAAATTATTCGGCCAGATATATTGTATCAATAACAACTTGATTCAATTAACGAATGTTTTATGAATAGAAATTAACGAATGTCTTATCAGAAAATAAAAATAAATATTAGTGTAACAGGTATTTTAATTTATCATACACTCTCTTTAGTTCCAGTGTTGGATATGAGACTCCTGTCAGAATGAGAACTCTTATGACATGATTATGATATGATTGTCAGACTGATTCACTGACGGTTTGACGGTTTTCACACGCAGTAAAAACATTAAGAGAAACTTCAAGCATGCAGGTCTCCTCCCAATATTTATAATGTAGCAAGTTAAATATTAAACCACTAGGCGATCACTAGTAGGATTTGAGATGCAAGATCAAGTCTAAGAGATATAGTGTCAGATTAATTGACCCTAATTTCCAATAAGCCTAAGTCTCTTCTTGATCAACGTTACAAACCAAGAATAAGAACAGCAGAATGAAAATCCAATACAAACGTCACTGTTTCTTTCCATTTCTATTTCCATATTATACCAACTGACGTTCCAAATGAAAATCCAAACAAAAACTTCATCGCTTCTTTCCAATTCTGTTTCCATATTATTCCAACGACGTATATTGCAGCGTTAGTAAAAAAATGTGATAGAGAACCATTTTATCGGAAAGTTATCGGTTATACTAATCCTATCGCTGATTATAACATAGAAAAAACGACGGAAAATATATTATTTATGATCGTGCTCATTATTTTTAACGAGCGGACTTGCACTCCTATACAATAAGGTGCCAAAGGCTGCCCAATATCGAACAATCTGTTAAGCGATTACCCGCCATTGTGCAAGAAATGTTTTGTTAGAAGGATATTGTGTTGTATGTTTGTGCCGTAGCTTCATTCTGTCATGTTAACATTTTTCGCAATAACCAAGTTTCATTTTGTACTAATGTTGATTGATATTGTAAAGGATTAGATGTAGACGTGACGATTACTATTAATGTTTTGAAACGACCGAGTTGATGATCGTGATCTTAATAATACATAGTTGCTGTCTTCAGAGTTTAATTAATTAATTAATTTATATTAAAAAGTATTTTGATAAAATCCATTAAATGTTAAACATTTGAGGTTAAAAGGATTAGATTTATACTAAAATCCATTAAATGTAAAAACATTTGATGTTAAAAGGATTAGATTTATACTAAAATCCATTAAATGTAAAATATTTGATGTTAAAATGATTAGATTTATACTAAAATCCATTAAATGTAAAAACATTTAATGTTAAAATAATTACAGTTTTATAATAACTCTATTCATATACTCGTTTAATTTCGTATAAAAATTCACCATATTAACAAATCCAAATTCTTCTTACAACAAACAATAGTTACGTAGAACAATTTTTTTATATCTAATCCTACGATTTATTTTTTCACCGATCGCCTATTACATCAATCTGAGATTGTCAGTAAGTAAAATGGCGAATTTCACATTCGCACTGTAACATACATATATCGTTATGGTTTTTTATAGATCGGCCATTATTTCACAATAACCAATCAGTGCCATACATGTCACTTGCCTGACGTCCCCCGACTGACGTTCTGGTTCCGGGGCTTTTGTTAAGGGCGTCGTATTTATTATTGTTTTTATACAAATGGTGCGAAAAAATTGGTGAAATTT
This sequence comes from Microceris scylla, assembly GCA_018245595.1. Classification (NCBI taxonomy): domain Eukaryota; kingdom Metazoa; phylum Arthropoda; class Insecta; order Lepidoptera; family Hesperiidae; genus Microceris; species Microceris scylla. The sequence goes on from DWDT01005953.1 coordinate 5,114, forward strand.
CATATAATTTGACAGTTACATGTTAATATTAATTGGTAATTTACTTGTTCAAAAAAAATGTTCTTTGCGGCGTGTGAAGTTTGCTATCACTTGCTAGCACTTGGACAACGTAGCAGACTGTGGTTTTCACCCTTTCATTCTGAAAGGAGACCCATGTCTAAGAGTGAAATAATGAAAAAGTCGGAAAAAAATTACATAATAAGACAGAAAGACTTTTGTCCATATGAAATTAACGTCATTCCCTCAAATTTATAAATCAATGAAGCGTATACATTTTTAGAAGAAAACTCAAATGAAGACAGTCCTATAAAATACTCCAGTGCCTAACGTGAAAAGTTCTAGAAGTCATAAGCATATGCATCATCGTGAAGTCCTTATGGTACAAATCATGCTATAAATATATAATAACCTATTATCACCACATAATACATGTATACATTTGATCTGGTGAATCATGACATCTATTTTATAAGTGTTCCTATACAACGTAAAAGGATCAAAACACCGACATTTACGAGAGCAACACCGGAATCAGCTCGTGTTTGCGAAATAAAAACGCAACTTTGAGATTGATTTTAGGGGAGAAAACAATTGCTTTCAAAGCAAAACGTGTTTGAATAATAATAACATTTTAGCTTGAAAAAATATTAAACTGAATGATTACTATGTTCGATGAATGAGTGCAGTGTTGAATCCAAAATTTTCTGAACCATGACGCGTGGCAGATGATACGACAAGCCGAGGACAAGGCGCGATGGCACTCAATGGGGGAGGCCTATGTACGGCAGTGGACGGAAGTAGGCTGCTGATGGTGACGATGGGCAAAGTAAGAAAGTAGCAGGTATAGTGCTTTCCCAGACTATCGTTAAGTAATCAGCACATCTGATATGTTAAAGTAGACACATCAGATACTCATTCTGTCTCTGTAGGTACTTTGTACAGGATATAGTGACTAAAATAATAATGTATAGTTGCTATATTCGGTAATGCTATTCCATACTATATATAACTTTTCATACCACATACTATATATAACTTTTCATACCACATATGTACTATATATAACTTTTCATACCACAAACTATATATAACTTTTCATACCACATACTATATATAACTTTCCATACCACCTACTATATGTAACTTTCCATACCACATGATAAACGGTAACAAGGTGTAAACCTGTGAGCGAAAGTTGAAAGCGAATTCGTACTAACCAGGCGCGCTCTTCAACTTAGTCCTCAGACAAAGGGCCTGTGGTTAGTTATGGAACCCATGGGGTGCCATCCCCTCGTAATCGCGCTTCGTGCTCAATTGCGACTTCACATTTTAAAAGTTGATAAGTGATGGTCCGAACGGTGCCATCAGATTTTAATTTGCTTTGGATTTGAGGTGGGAGGTAAATTTGAAATGGATGGTACATTTTCAAACTTTGTCATTTAACCATCGGCTGGTTCACGCTTTCATTCGTTAAATTCGTAATAAAGTGCACTAGTTAAAGTTTTATTATTAATAATATGAGCGTAGACATTTGCCGATTATGAATGGAATAGTAACTATAAACACGTAGACGAAAGCATTAGATAATTAACTATATTGCCTCAAACGTAGTTGTCCATAACTACATAATATTAGTTAAGGTTAGTTAAGTTTAATGATACATTAGAAGTAAGTTGGCAAAGATTCTCAACCAAATTGAGATTAATACACGAGTAGTCTAACTTTCGAAATAATTAAAAAAATTGTTTTAGAATTTCTCCAAGGAAACATGAGGATAAATTACTTCGCAAAAAAGGATTAAAAAGTATTATCCAAAAAGTTTACTGACTACTGACTCTTCTTGCCACAACCCTATATCTCAAGTAAATTGTTAACTGAGCAAAGGCTTAACGGACTGTTTAAAAGACGGGACAATTAATAATAAGAAATTTAAATATACATTCACATAATCAGTTATTGATTGTGTGAGTTAATTCCTAAACATGCTGTACGAACTTTGGTCTTTAGAACAATTTCAAATTGATAGATTTCAGAAAATCGAAATAGATTTAATATAACGAATAAATAAATTTCAAATTTTAAATATTTTAATTACAACTCCTTTACATTAATAATACCTAAACAATTTTAACAGAACACAAATGTGTTTTTTGTAATTTTGAGTTTTGTAAGTTTTTTTAATTTGAAATTGATTTAAAGAGTTCCATTATATTGATTTAAAGAGTACTAGTGAATGTATAGTACTGGAGATTAAAGCTGGATAATGATGAACAGCTGTTCGATGTTTATGTAAATTTGAATTAAATAACAAAGAAAATATTTACTTAAGCTACACGTTTTATCTTCATCAACGAACATCAGACCTTTCCAGAATGACTGATGTTAACACGGAGTTCAGTTTTCTATACCTACATGGCAAGCCCTTTGGAACAAAACCATATCTGGTGACACGTCACCACGAGTTGATTTTGAAAAAGGACTTTCTATGCTTTGTTTGTGCATATTATGTTTGTTAAGTTATACATATACCTAATAAAACCGTTCTAAATATTTTTCATATAATTCGTATTGAAATAAATTATAAATCAGTGGTAGCAATTTAGCCTCCCACTCCGAGATTCAGAGTTATAATTCAAGCGAACACCTCGTTCTTTACAACACTCTAAAGATATTAAGATTGAAGGTCACATAACAATTTTGTGAAGAAAACTGCGCGAAGTCTGCCCACCCACACTTGACCTACTCAGCAAATTATATTTTAAATCTTGTTTTAAAGGGTAGATCTGTGTTCAAAGTGATATAGTAAAAGGGTTTATAATTATAATAATGATAAAACAGTATATGACATTGGCTGTTTAGAATAAATACTCCTTAAAGAACTGAAAAGCGAAATTAAAAATTGTACAGAATTGTTTAGGTTTTTACGACCGCGATATAACACCTAACAAATAAAATTAAATAAATGAAACATATTGTCTCCACGTATTTCATTACATTAGGACTATTTATGTCTCTCATCGCCTGTTTTTATTCCAGATCCAGGCACTCGACAGGTATTGGTTTTCATTAAGTGAGATAAAAGTGCGGTTAAAATGTAGGTACACTAAATATTATTGATATACTTTTCTTTGATAGTTTCTCTGTGCTGTTTACAAGAAAATCGATGCTTTATTTTCTCATCTTCATAACGTAGAAACATATCAGTTACAGCTCCATAAGATAACAGATAAATGCACTATATTTACGGTGCCTCCTACATAAAAACAGTAATCAAATAAATCCGGTTCTGATACCCCGTAACTCAATAACTCGCAATTCGTTCAGGATGAGGAAGAAAACGATAACCGCCACCGGATATCCGGTTACACTTCAATCAAAGATGGCGGCGAAATGCGGCGTAAAGGGTGACAAATTCCCACAACGGCTTAAATTAGAAATTGCCGAGTTCGTAATAAAAGAAAAGTAATAATAATAACTGCATGAAAATATCTAAAAGCTACTGAATTGTTTTCTTATCGTATGTAAATCTACTAATATCTATCGAAATATGGTATGGAAATAATTGTGTTTTGAAAGAACTGTTAGTCCAATGTTAAAAACTCTGATTGCTTAATTGGTGGTTGTCAGTTTAATTACCGCTCAGTACTAATACTTGGGTAAATTTATCTATAGAAACTTTATTCGTATTGAGCTATTTGTATATAATTCGTTACAATTACTAACGATTATATTATTTTATAAGTTATCATAGACTGGTTTTGGAGAAAGTAATCGAAAAGTAAAAATAGGGTAAGTTTATTTCAACATAACTTAAAAAAGTAATTTATAACTTCTATCTATTGGTTATAGAAATGATACAATACACATTTAATTTAAATACGTAAGGAAAGAGAGGTATAGAAAAATTAAGTTAGAAAGAAACTTTTTTTTCACTTCCTGCCCACGAACTTCGTAACTCTAACTTTATAATAAATAATATTAAAATTAAGCCCTGCTGAACAAGTCTCAAGTAATTCAGTAGAAAACACAACGAACGCCAGCTCGCGTGACTGCGCGAATAAAAGTACTAATGAAATGAATTAGATTATCAGATTACTGACATTGAGTTATAGGCCCCGTTGTGGATAACGATGTCACTTATTTATGACGTATTGTAATGCATAAATAGATATTATTCATTAATCGCCGATACGATTGGTATCCGTTCGCGTTCCGCTGCTGCTCATGCTCCTCGCTAGTTGCGAACCCTAGATGTAGATAGTGTGGTACTTTTTCTAATTGACATAATTATACATATTTTAAAAACCCTTAATACTTTTGTGACCTTTTACTTGACATTCCATTACACTAGGAACTTCCATTACACAGAAACGCAGTGCTTTACTTTAGTGCAGAGGTTAATGTAATTAATTTTTTTTTATTTTAAATCTCCATTAATCTTCAAGAATTCATTACATTAATATATTTTAATTTGCTACAATAATATTTGTTGCGATGAAATCTTACAACCACTGCGTGTAAAGAATGGGGTACAAATATAAAAAAAAATATTCTGAGAATTATGTATAGTTAACAACATGAAATGTACATCGTGTCATACTGTAGTCAATTAGTAAATAATAAAAATGCTAGTAAATTTAAATTTAGTACGCACCGTTAAAATTTAAAAAAATTTACAAAAAGTAAACATAGTATAATTTAAATAATTTTGTAATGTAATAAATTAAGGCGTAGGCAAATTAGAATAGTGCATATTGTGATTACTTGTAATTATGAGATCAGTTAGCAATAGTCCATTCCACCATTCTGTATTTTCCACCATTCTGTATTTTCCACCATTCTGTATTTTCCACCATTCTGTATTTTCCACCATTCTGTATTTTATGATTGTATTTGCTGATTCTTGCGTTAGTAATCCAATAAATAGA
>DWDT01005954.1:0-10041 GCA_018245595.1 Microceris scylla
GGGATTACAGGCGTGATGTTACGTTTATGATTATTCCAAAATTTTCCATTTGCAGGTTTGTAAAAATGCTAAGGAAATTCACAGAATATTTGAATGTCATTAAATTCTTTTCATCGCGTTCTTGGCGAATGGCTTCGACGCGTCTCCAATGTCTCGCCGACAGTCTGGACCAGATGGACAGACAGAAGTTTCCGTGCAACCCGGCGGACATAGACTGGACGGAGTTCATCCCGATTTATTTTGACGGTGTCCTGAAATTTTTGATCAACAAAGACAAAGTCGTTTAGCGGTCTAGCAAAGCGTACGTTCGCAAATTGAGCAGAAAAGAGCTAGAATGCAGAAAGGTCGAAAAGACGAAACCGAACAATACTACAGTTGTTGAAATGTTTTCTATTAGATAACCACAGTAATTAAACATTTATTTAAATAACGATAGATTTAAAAAAATACTCGTATTTTTTTTACGCTTTTTGTAATAAAATTGTTATGTAAAATGTCATTTATTATTTTACCTTCCATCCATTCGATCTACTAATGATTTTTTTTTTAATTATTATTCATTTATGAATTTATTAAAATTATTACCCATTTATGAATTTATTAAAATTATTATCCATTTATGAATTTATTAAAAGTATTATCCATTTATGAATTTACATATTAAAATTATTTTACAATGCCATTGATATAGATTTTTTTATTAAATTTTGATTACCGCGTCTTATCAGATTATTAAATTTAATGTATTTTAATGTTTATAACACTTATAATAAACAACAATTACATATTTGATAACTTTTTTCATAGGTAAGAAAGAGCTAACTATAAGTTATACGTGAGGCGACTATCTCAGATTTAAAAAGTAGTAAAGTATCTATATTCCACTAAAAATAAGACAACTAATAAATGGTTCAATGCGAAGAGCTGAAGATCGAGCTCAGTGGCGGGCCATTGGAGAGGCCTATGTCCAGCCGTGGACGGGAACAGGCTGATGATGATGATTATTTGACATCAATTCACTAAATTGCCAATTATTGGCAAATAACTATTCCTGGGTTCGATCCCCGGGTCGGCTCCTATTGGATTTTTCTAAATTGAAATTGCTAGTAGTAACTCAGAATGCAGATTTATTCTCAGTGTATAGCAAAAGGCTCGACGCCTATTCTATGATGGAACCTACGAGGTAACTGTTATAATGTGGAAATGAAGTACATTCCTCTGTCTACCGCTTCGGAGATTACAACTATTATATTTAGGTTTTATAATTATACACTCGTGTAGTTACTAGTTTTGCATGTGTGTATAAAATAAATACTCTGTGCTTATCATGCAAATGTCTGGAATCGAAATCACAACTACCAGCTGGGAATTTACAATCACTACCAACTCTACCAATAGGGTATACTAGGAGAGTTTAAAGTTTATAAAAGGCTAACACTGGAAAGATAGCGTCCGACCAATGAATAACCATAAATTCTACTTAGGCTTTATATTCTTATGTTCTTTGCCTCTTACAAATATTTTTATAGTCAGTCTCTACCAAACATTTACTACAGGGCGGCTATAAGCTTATAACGGGCTTGACTGAAAAAAAATTGTAATTCTAATCTGGTAGAAGAGTATAAAAACTTTCTACCTTCACGCACCGAAGGGTTAAGCAGAGGAGATGTTATAGCACTGAGATAGGCTGATGATGAATATGAAAAACCCATACCAATATGACAATGTATGTTACAGTAACAATATGTACTCGTAGTTAGAAACAACTCTATACCTGTATAGGCACCTGCTCACTTCGGTAGCGTCTTTGTAAACCCGGCTGTCATCACACACGTCAGTATCCCTGAGGATTTAATCAGGACGCTGTTATCTCTGGACAACGTTGCTCTATCCAACACATTGTAACTTGTTAAAGATCGGTTCAAAGGCCGCTGTATCCGACGTGGCTGTGACAGGCAATTAATTGAGCCGATAATTATCATTTTATAAGCCAATTTATTAATTAAATTGCAAAGAAATAAATAGTTTCCGCGATATAAAGGTATATTTAATTAACAGAGACAGGAAATAAATTAATATATGAGCTTATAATTAAAAAGGTTATTGAAATAGTATTTCTTTCTAAAAATAAAAATTTCGTTAAAGAATAAAAATGTTTTTAGAATTATTGAATGGATTTAGACTTTTGTTTTGTCTGGTGTAGGTGTCTAGTATGTTTGGTTTGGTGGTGGTGGTGGCGGTGGTGTGGTGGTTGGACTAGTCTGTTGAGTAGGAAATACATTTTTAGTTGTATTATTTATTTTTTGAAGGCGTGGCGCCGATTAGGGGAGGCCTATGTCCAGCAGTGGACATCTCGAGGCTGACGATGATTGTTTTGGAAGTAGGTACTTTTTGTGTTAATTGAGAGTGACATTCGCAATCAGTCGCAATTACATATCCAATAATCGAACCCAAAACTTTAATAAGTTCGTCAAAGGCCTTGACCCACCTCATTCGGAACGGTGTTCAACAAAAGCACGATAAAAGCCTTAATAAAATGTTTTATTACTACAGGATTAAGAAAATCAATGAAACTTAAAGTTGTGTTTAGATTTGGACTTGTCTATTAAGTAAAAAAATGTATTGGAATAATATGCATATATTATTAATGATTTCATAAAATCCTTATTACTAGATAAATATCGCTTTAAAAGCTCAAAAAAGTGTATATTCAACACGAAAGACGAATAACATTGAAAATAGTAATTATAAATCTAAAAATAAAAAAATTAAAAACAAATTTCTAAGGTGTGTGAAGTCTGCCAACCCGCACTTGGCCAGCGTGGCAGACTATGGCCTTAACCCTCTCGATATGAGAGGAGACCCGGATTCCAGCAGTGGAATTGTAACGGGTTGAAAAAAAAAAAAGTATGACAACTTATAGGATGTGCAAAATAGTAGTTTCAGTAACGCCGCGTTTAAAAGCATCTATGATTCATAATATAACAGGCTATGTTCATTGTTCGCTGTATTCAACTTAATATCTTCTTTCTATTACGAATTGTCATAATGCTGTTCACTCGAAATACCTTCCCAGATTCGGCAACTTTTATGGCGGGCCCAAGCGAATCTGATTGAATTAAATGGCTTACTAATGGCTTCTGACTTACTTTACAAGTGAGGAAGGGTTAAAAATTGAGATTCATCACCCGGCGGAATGAGCAATATAAGGCATAACCCCATCCTGCGTAGAAGTGGCAATGTGCTGTGCGACCAACCCCTAATTTCTCGATCCTCGATGTTCACATATTATAATAAAAGGGGAATCTTCGATTATCGAGCTTTCTAGTTTTGTGACTGCAAATCAGACCAACGAACATTTATTCATTTCTGATTTCTAATCAGAACGACCACAGGCCAAAAATGGACATACCATTTCAAATACACCTACAAGTTTTCCATTGAACGTTTTGTTAGTAACCTTATTTTCCGCAGTTTTTTCTTTTTATTGTACGATATATGTCGTTAAAAGTTTTGTAATTAAAATAATAAAAAAAAATAATGCAAGTTTACGATAAACATGATCTTAGTTTTTATCCTCAATGCTATTGAGATGTTGCAATTTGTATCAAATAGTAAAATCAAGATCGATCTATGATAAAGTGGTATGTGATAATAAATAGTTATATTAGTAGTTAATCTAATAACCTGGAAAAGCTCCCCGTTTGAGATGAATCCGTCGTTGTCCATATCGTAAATGCGAAAGGCAAAACGCAATTTGGATAACTTGTCGCCCTTCACGCTGAACTGAGATACTCCCTGGATGAACTCCTTGAAGTCCACCTAGAAGATGAAGTACAAGTAATTTATTTAGGATACCCACTTTTTCACATTTGGTCTGATGAACATATCGTACCGACGACATTTATTTTGTCGACAGGACAATGGTCATGTAATATCTGCTTGAACTTTTTGGCACTATCTAGTGCAGTGAATATGTATCTACATATTCTTGGTCTGCAAAGACAATCAGTCAAGATATTGAGAAATACAGTAAAGTAACTAAAATGTTCGAGACCTTTAATAAGAGAATTCCTTACCTCGCCGTTCCCGTCGGCGTCGAATATATCGATGACGCGTTGCACCAGCGGGTTCTGTTGCAGCTCGGGCAGCGACATGAACTCGTCGATGGACAGCGCCCCCGAGTTGTCCAGGTCCAATTTGCGGAACCGCTTGCCCAGGCGCCGGATCTCATCAGCGTCGACTGCCCCCGCACAACATTGGATCACGACATTGCCGATTCACCATACACGAACGACAAGCTTGCGTTATCGGACTTCACTCGACCAGATTATGAGTTACAAAGGGCGGCCAATATTGAACAGAAACTCTAGAATCGGTAGCTTTTATTTCCGAGAAAATGCAAGTCTAGAAATTAAGGAAATAGTTCCAGAAGCGAATCATTATTTTTTTTTATTAATACCAGATCAATAAAATTATATCTTTCGTCATATGTGAAAAGAGCACAATTTTGCAAATAATGTTTCATAGTGATAGAAGTCACCAAACTTTTTGCGTAGGTGTTTATTCCGCTGGTTTGTGGTCCGCCAACACATGTTTGTCGTACGTTTATGTTTTATCTAAACATACAATATAGCCGCACAACGCAGCGAACGATCAGGCCGCGTTTGCAGTTCATTGGTTAAATATGTCACGGCACAAGTCGTCGCCGTATCATACTTAGGTCCAGCCAGTTATAGGCATATATCGGAAAAAAATCATATTTAAAGGGAATTTGGAATGAACGTTTTCATTAAAAGGAAATTTGTTATGGCAGTTAAAAATACAAGAATGTTCCAGAAATTAATTTAAATTTACGAAGTAACGAACCACAAAGGCGACGTGACAGTAGTTGCGTAGTTTCGTCGACGTGGTTCCCGCGGTCCTGGCACTACTTTGCACGTAACTAGACCAAGTAACAAGGCTGCGATTCACAAACATTACATCCGTCCGTGCAAATTAGCGATAACGTTTATCTCTCCCGAAAGGAGTTACTCTAAACGAAACACTGATAACAACATGCCAATTCGTAAATTCTGCAATTCCCACAATTTTATGCTTAACTTTTTTTGCCCACTAACAACTTTACCAGCAACCATTTTGCAACCATTGATTAAAATAAGAATATCTATAAGATGTAAAATATCAATTGCAACTTCTCGTCGGATGACTAATGATGCGGAGCCAGCAGGTGCACGTGGCCTGCAGCGTACTAAAAGTTATTCCTATTGCAAAAGACGAAGCTATTCACAGCTGAGTGTTCCAATGTCGCGAACAATTTACAGTATTTGAGGTACTTTATTAATTTTCTATATATACTTGTAACATCTTATAAAATTGAGTGGCGTCCAAATCGGAAAATTACGTTGCAGTTTTTACACGTGCCAGAAATAATTAATTTTATACGAAGTTGCCTACACAATGGGAATTTATAATCGCTTCCGAAGGTCGCGCGGGGCGCGGCGGCTACCAGGCTATTGTACACATACAAAGCGTTCTACCGGCCGAGTGGCAGCGGCCGGGGCACCGGGACGCTCCTCCTCTACCACCCCCAACAAGTGTAGAAGGTGGGCCAACACACAACTAAAAGCCAGAAGAGGTCAGGCGTAATAATAATCAAGAAAATGAAACGAAAAACTTAATGAAAATAAACAGCTGGGAAAAATATTGCATTTAATTTTTCAATGACAGAACCCCTGTGAACTTTCTATTCGTGTGAATTATACTTAAAACAATACAAAATTATAATTAGATTTTTTTTAAGGCCATCGACATTGTACAAATTGAGAACCCCGATGCAATGTTGTTAATTTTAAATATGATAATTAAACGAACATAGGTATCTTTTGAAACAGTTTTAAACGGGAGACCTGACCTCCTCCATGCACATACATTCCCCACACAGAAACAATAGTCTCCCATGTAATGTTGCTTGCTGCTAGTGCCCATGGTTCATGTAGCTGATACAGATATTTTTACCAATAAGTGGTGATAACACCCTGTTATTAAAATTGCTCTTATATAAACATATACATAAAATTCTCCTATATAAGTGTGATAAGACTAAAAACTTTATCACAGTGCTCTATTATTTAAAGAGCATTAAAAAGTAACTACCGTCTTAAGAAATTCACAATATCATTAAAAGTAAAATATTAAAATTTCATAACAGCAACATAATTTGATACTTAATGTGTTCTAACATGTTTTTCTTAGGTATCCACAAATGTTTACAACTACTTACATTGGAACATGTTACCATCCATGTATGCTACCTACAACTATTCATATCAATTACCCAAATAGGTCATGTATATGACTCATGGGGAAAGTGTGTGCCATTTGTCCTACAACCAGCACACAATATTTCACAGACTTTAACTTTTTAATAATATAACTAGACATTTGACAATTTTCTAAATATACACTTTCAATATTTTATCTCAATGACCATTGACTAGAAAATATATAATTTAGAACTACTTCGTTTACATAGGAGGTAGTGCTAAATGGACTTGTATTAGTTACTCTAAATACTTTGCTACTGAATGATCAGTTAACAATTGCTTTTCATTTGAACCTATAGTTAAACTAGATTACTATGTTGCTTCGTTGTCATATAAACATCAGAACAAGAAGTTTATGACAATATTACTATAAAAGTACAAAATATGCTGTCTTCAACCACATAAGTTGCAATTGAACCAACAAGCAGTGTCAGCGGCAAGCTACATTACCCAGAAGCCTAAAAACAGATCTACAGAACAATCTAACCATTGTAACAAACATTCACGATGTAGTGTGATGACGCTCTCTAGAGGCGAGTGTGACGCGGATGCACTAGCCGACCAGCCCATGTTCTATGTACATCCAGAACAATTTTTTAAAAGAAACTGAAAAAAAAGCAAATAAAATCATACAATACAAAGCCAGCTTTATAATTGAGTAACAAATGGACATGTCAAGATATTGAAAAGAAAAATGCAGATAGAATTTTATGTAATCATAGAAGTGAAGAATAATTTGTTCAGAACTAAAACTTTGGGTACAGAAATTATTATCACATCAAATTATTACTGGTCTGTGTTTTATAAAGGTGACTTTAACTGAGCATTGCCCAGTATTATGTCTCCTGGTCTTTGTAACAAGACATTTTATTGAAACATGTACCAAGGTTTAAACATGTACGAGACATGTAATATGATATGTGTTCGACAGGCTGGGAGTTGAATTAGACTCGAAAAAAATTGTTCTGGATATGTGTTGTGTACGTGCAGTGTGTCAACATGAATATGGCATCGGAGGCGAGTGACTCTACGACACTCACAGTTCTCCACCTTAAAATCAATGCAGTTAACACGCGCTGAAACAAATGTCTTGTTATGCATCATTCACACTATTCTCCACACTTTGTTATGTGTCCACTAACTCTCGAGGATATAGAATTCTAGTAAAACAATACAGGGAAACAGTAATAAAAATACTCAAAATTAAAAACAAACTTAAAATCAACATTAAACCAAGAAGTTAAAGGAAAATCAATAGTTATTTGCAATTTATTAGAGGTGTACTGCTAAGTTTTAGGATAGGATTTAGAAGAGATTTATGCCAAGATTCGTACAAAGGAAGAAATCTGGCCAGCCAGGTAGATAGTACGACTCTGCGAATCTTCGCGCTCTGCCATGCGACAATGTTACACATTGATAAGTAATCAAATTGCAGACTAGAGATAAATTATGAAAGCGAGTGGCGGGTACTCACAATTTGAACAGAGTTCCATAGGAATTGAATTTTCATTGCCCTGAAAGTTTAAATTGACATTAAATAATTTGAACGGTTGCTGTATAGGTAATATCTCAATTACACGGAATCTTTGCTGAGCTAATTTCAAAGTGCTACTCTTAATTAATGATATAGAAACAATATTATTAGTGGCACGATCGCGGGTCAACACCCAGGCGAGCTGCACTATACTTGCCAAGGAGCAGCAACGTATAGAAATTGCACGAATATGTATGTCTAGATACATACCATTTTGCTTTTTTAAGTTTTCAGTCAAACAGCAGGAAATTTTATGTATAAATAACACTATTAAGTCAACCTGCTTTAGAAACCAATTGGAAAGAAAAACCTTACTACTTATCAGAACACACCATCGATCTAAATAAAATTACAGATTATAGATGATAGAACCGCTTAAGATTTGCCAGATTATACACAATCAATGTCAATGACATTGTGCGAATTTGCAAAATATTAAATAACATATACAAATCAAAAGTTAAACAATTTAATAAAACAATAACATTAAACTAAGAAGGTATAGTAATATTGTAGGAAAAGGCGCGGATTCGCTAAATACGATAAGTTGCTTTTTAATTTCTACTACAAAAACAGAATGAAACCTAATAAATGTCAATGTCACGCCAATCTTTACCTCTCCCTCTCCCCCTCCCAAATCCTTCTTTCCGTAAAATCCAACCATGGCGGCCGGGGTAGGTTAAATTAAACTATGAATTATCTTTATAATCCAATAGTTTTCTACTTAGTGATAAATAAAAGAGTAACATTTTTGCTTTCTTTAGTGTCAGATATATTTATTTTTCACAGGTACTTTACACTTATCCTGAAAACTTCCGAGCGTATAAGGCGTTGATCGCCGCACAATACTCTGGAGCAGACGTGAAAGTAGCTCCCAATTTTGTGTTCGGAGAAACTAACAAGTCGGAAGAGTTTCTGAAGAAATTTCCGGCCGGCAAAGTGAGTGATTTTACGTTAGTGATACGTATATAAGTGCAGTGACATAGATGCACAGATGTTTTGGAGGTGACGTGTAATCGTTGCGATTATTTTAGGTGCCAGCGTATGAAAGTGCCGATGGGAAAGTGCTGCTAACGGAGAGCAATGCTATTGCTTACTACGGTGAGTCCTAACGATCATTTTCGAGCGTAATAATTCATAACCCTAAAAGTTACTTGACGTCAGTTACCACCAAATCATTACATTTTATCTATGATTTGACCTGTTACTCAGTGTAAATATAGTGTAAAAGATGTAATGTAATCACAAAACAACCAGATTTAGTGCTAATTATCAACATTATTTACAATACAGCTGATAATCAGCTGCTATGTGAAATTTTGGCTTTTACCGTTACTAGAGCTTTAAATTTTGGTATATTACTTTATATAGAGGAGAGAAATTTTAATGGTAAATTTCAGTATTATTACTTTCTTATTTTGAATTATTTAAAATAATTCTGCAAGAACTTACATATATTCTCCACAGTATAAGATACACCTTATAATTGGTGAACTGTCAGTGATATATTATTAATCATAGCAAAATAATTTTTGAACTGTTGGGCTTTGTTAGTTGAGTGAGCATTTTAATCAACATACCACAATAATATATGGTTGGCATAAAGAAGAAATTATTGGATAGAATTCAACAATGAATTTGTAAAAGATAACTTTTTTTATCCAGGACCAATAAATATGTTATTTCTACTAATGAGATTATTGATTAGAGATTACACTACATTTGATAACTGAATACCCACAATGTTTCTTAAGATGTGTGAAGTCTGTCAACCCACACTTAACTGTTTGAGTGCGGAACAAATTTTTTGAGCATATGCCAAAGATGCACATCAGTCCGGGTATATATAAAAAAAGTTAATTAAAGTAGATAACTTACTAGATCACAAAGATTGTTTAAAAAGAAAAAAAACACATAAAAAGCAGGTTTTAACAAATTGATTAATCTTGATTTCTTTTTTTAAAATATTGGGAAAATTATAATTCTCAAATTTTATTCACAATTATAGTTTGCTGCACAAAACATGTGAAGCCCTCCTTTACAAAAGACCAAATTAGATTTGATCTCCTTACTTTTCCATCCTTTTTATTACTACATTCTATACATCGCCGTAGATTTCGCCCTGGTAGCTTTTCCAGTGTAAATTTATTGCTTGGAGTATGTTCTATAACTATTCTATAT
>DWDT01005955.1:0-10041 GCA_018245595.1 Microceris scylla
ACAAACGAAGATTTTCGTGTTTTTGGGTTTTTTTTTGAGCTGTATAACATTATTTACATATATTTAGTCGTATTTACGTTGTGTATCAGATACCTCCCGGCTTACCGAAGTGAGAAATAGCTCGAAGCGTAAGATTTTAATTTGCAAGGCAAATTATATTTAATTATGTTTAGTATAAGGTTCTTATTCTGCTTAACCATCTGTACTTTTCATAATTAAATAATATATTTTTTGTTTGGTTTTAAATAATTATATTATAAAAGATTTTCAATATAATGTCACTTGCTGCAGCGGCCAGGGATAGTATCGTGTGGCCTGGAACCCTTTAAGTGGTTCATGATGTGCCCTATAGCGTTTGAAATCTGCCATCATACACTTGATCAGCGTGGCCGACTGTGGTTAAAGCCATTTTCGTTTCATTCTGCCTAATTCTTAAATAATGCCTAATATTTAGTAATATCCAGAATGTGTGCGTACGCGTGTACACAAACAGACATGTATAAAATAACAGAAGTGAGAATTGAGAGCTCAATTATTACTTTGTTTTCATTATTTTTTGAAAATACGTATTAGTTTATAATATTTCAGCCATATTGAGTCCGGCTGTGCGCAAGTGCTTAAATGATATTTAGTTTTGTACACGAGACATATGCAATGACTCCCCTATATTATTTAAACTTTACCGTTCTCCAAAGAAGCTCATAGTAATAAAATAAAAATCGAAATATACACATCAGTATTCATATAAATATTTTTTTTAATTTTTTCTTCAATAATTGCCTTGTATTTTCTTAACACGATTAATTTTAAAGTTAAAAATAAGTTAAGACATTCGTTAAACTTTAATATTTTTTATCTGTTCTAGCTCGAGTGTACTTGTGACGTAATTGTTTGTAGAAATATGAATGTATCGCACGTATTATTGTTCAAAATTATGTGACTGCATGTCTTTTATACGTTGGCCCCTACATTAAACCAATTAGCAGAAGATACGGAGCTCAAGACATTTCGGTGGTGGGATGAAGTGGTAATTTTAATGTCGTAGTGATCGATCCAAGCTGCACTGTCAGTGGAATCAGTCGTATATGGAAATTTTTGTACTGAATATGGCCACTTTTCGTATCTGGTTCTATTTGGTTTAATCTCAACGTCAAAATGGTCTTGTCCCGTGTTCATTTTCGTGTACAACATTTGGCACCGCACCCGGTTGTGTACTGAATGTTCTTTTTTTGAAAATTATACACATTGGTGTTTCTTGATGACATTTTAATATTCTATTCTTATACATGCATTTCGATCCTTTTATTAAACTGCAATGTATATTTTTCTTAGAATTTAAGAAACAATCGTTCTTCGTTCAAATGTTTTGACATAATTATTACGAACTTTTAAATATTTCGATGTTCTTTTAATACAATCATTCGCGGTGAATGAAATAGTTTGTAGCGAGCGAGCAGCTTCGTTCACTCGTTCTTTCATTCAGTATTATATAACGTGTATTGGATTTGATTTGTGTATGACATTATGCAGTAAAGGTAATATTTTTTTAAATAATTGTATATTTTTAAGACGTGGAAATGACAATATATGTTTTGTATCAGTTATATCTATTTTGCACATACATAATTTTTTCAATGTAAAATGTAATTGTACTCGCCTATAGATCAGTTATTATTGCAACACAGTTCGAATCAGTATTGAATAACATTCCACGTGAGATTTCCCTAATAAAATATAATTGAATCTCATTTCATTATTAGGTTAAAAATTTGCTTACGAATATTCATCGAATCTTCAGTACTACATTAGTATTTATTGTTCGTCTACGAATTAGTCTAAACCTAGATTTCTATTAATCTGATAAACTGTGTACGTAGTAGTGATCCCTGCAAATTAATATTTATAAAGAAATATATTTCCATATTGTAATGTTATAATATAACCTTTAAAATGTGTATTTATCAACATGAAAACATGTGATCGATGAACATCTGGCAACAAAATATCAATATATACACATTTAACATGTAATATTTGGTACTTATAAAATTACGATTTTTTAGATAATAATTATTATCAATGGTAATTATTAGTGTGAATGTTTTCAATTTATGTGTCTGCTTCTGTGTTCCATGCACTTGTGTCCAAATAAATATATGTATTAAATGAAGGTTGTTTTATTTATTCTCACATAAATTTATGTTTACTTTGTGTCTGTAATTTAGAATCTATTTAGAATCTGAACTAAATGACATGAGTATTGATAAAAGGCACAGGTGAATCATTTTTCTTATACAAAATAGATTTTCCTTATATTAAAAATATAAACTGGGAAATAAAAACAATACACATCTGATTAATATTCTTTATTTTCATTTAAGCATAGAATAGTACAGTACCCCGCGTGTCGACGTGTCGGGCTCCAGCGGACACGTGTCCCGGAGCCCGCAGCACACGACACGTCTCCAGCCGCCAGTGCCGCGGGCGACTAGCGGCAGGACACCGAGGTGTAGGTACTTACAAACTAAAATACAATATTCACTCTAACTCGGAACTCCTCCAAACTTACACGAACTCGTATCAAATCATCCATAACCGCTAACGTCACATTGTCATGCAGTTAGTACAGCTTTATACATTTTATAATGTTTCCATTTTATTCTCGAAAGGAAGATAACGTGAACTAGCTTAAAGTAACGTTTAATTAATTACATATATATTCAAAACACTATCAACATTACGACGCGAAAATATTCATAGCGTCCGCGTAACAAGTTTATTAACATTTATACCTTGTGTGTGTGTGTGTGTGTGCACGTGTGAGTGTGTGTGTGATGTGACGTCACGGCGCCGCGACGCCGCGACGGGTACGATGGAATGTTAACTTATAAATTACACTTACAAAACTAAGACCGTTTATATTTAGTAGTACCAAAATACAAATTAAATACAACTGAACCTAAAATTAATATGAAATAAAAAGTACGCGCTAACGCAGGCCCGCTCGGGCGCGGAGGGAGCGACGCGAGCCGCAACGAATAACCGCTAGAACGCATCTAAAAGCGACCACACGCTGAGTGTGTTAGTTACATACTTACCGTAAAATACGATCTAATCACCATTTCTCGATACATTTTCCTTTTTTTAAACATAATAATTTATAACAATTAATTAACTGAGTACTATATTTTAATGAAGCATTTGACGGTACATATACATTTGACCCAGACATCCGTGATAAACATCAGTTTAAAATAAAGTCGAATAAATAATGAAAAAATATTGTTCACTTCTGATACAGACGCCTCAGAATAGTTATTTTAATTTGAATAACGTATAAATTTACTGATAATAAAAGTATAAAAAGAAACGAGATAACAATAAAATAAGACTGGCAACACCACAAAGAACATGTAAATGCTACAACCGAATGTTTGCTGATATGAAAACAAAACATTAAAAGACGAACATGCAATGCGTTTTTCTCTTGTCTCGTAACAATAAACATGTCTATATAAATGATACGCAAGAGCAGTGCTCTGGCTACGAGTGAGGCCTCGCTTGGGTACGATATCGGTGCAAAACGACTAACGAAATACCACCTACACGCTATTTAGAATAGTCCGTGGACACCGGAGCTGCTCCGCCACTTTCGTACATATTAAACATTTCCCAATATAATATATTCTTTCATCTACCATTATGTAACAATTGATTGTTTACCATATCATATAATATTCAATGACCCCGTGTATTTCACGAGTCGGTGTATTTTTTTTTCACTAGCGCATATAAGTATCTATAATTATTAATGTACAAGACAATTTTTAATTTGTTTCAGTGCTCAATATATCATATATTATACTTAATTATTTATGTTTTATACGAGTAATAATAATAATAATAATGTATAGATACATATTATAAATATATATAAATATACATTACCGATAGTGATAGTTATATAATTCGTTGGCTACCTAGCGAGCGTGTCGGCTACGGGGCAGCGCTACGAGGGACTGGAATATAGTTACTGCGGGTGCGGCGCGCGGCTGCGGCTGCGGCGTGTGGCTCTGTATCATACCGAGTATTTTGTATCATCCATAGACATGCCGGGCCAGTATTATAAGAACACCGGTCATTTATTACCTCATAATTTATTAATAATATATATATTAGATATAATATAATGTTCCTACTTCTAATCAGAAATCACATATATGTATCGTCGCGTGAATGTGTAATCACATATTCACGCGACTCTGCGATGCGAGCCAGCCGTAGCCGAAGCCGCGGGCCGCGCCGCGGGCTACACGAACGTTAATAACGAGATTTAGCTTACGTCTAGGTGTGCAGGGGCTGGCGGCGGCCGAGGGCCGGCAGCGAGCGCCCCCACACCGGGGACAATTCCTCCCCCACTACTATTAATTCCTTACGTGCATTTTGAGCAGTTCACCTGTCTCCAATGTACACTACGATACGACTTATTGCTCGATAATCGTACATATCATGATCATACATACATTTACGTACATGTAACCGCGAGCGATTCGCTCGACGCGAGACGAGAAATCGATTTAATCGATCGAGTCGTTTAATCGATTCTCTCGTCTATCAAATACGACATGGAACAACGCTACCTATCAGATACAAGTTTTCTATCGTGATTAATATCTACATTCGTGTTTAGAAGAATAATAATAACATTAGAAAGCGCGTGCGGATATTTCTATACAATATTTTATGTGACATTTCCGTACCACGTGGCGTCGTACTCCACTACCCAGCGGCACAATATCCATCGACTTTCTCTCAGAAAGTGTCGATACACGTCGCTACGACGTTCTTTTCAAAAATATCAAGTCTTAACAATAACTCTCGTATAGTACAGCGTTAATTTTCATTACATATATATGTATAATAGTATTATGTATGTCGTATGTACAGTAGAAGCGTTTCTAGTCGCTCATGATAACTATATCATTTTATAGGAAAAAGTGCGACGCCCTATAACATAAGGCTTTAAAGTCCACGACAGGCCAGTAGCGGCTTTATTACCGTGCGGTGAGGTTCAAGATGGCATGCATAGATTTGACCAAAGGAAGTATATGTCACTTCGACAACATATATACATATAATATTATAATTACATAAGTTATACAGTATATAGTTCATCGCGAACACCCCTCTACACCAACACTCACTGCCCACTTGCGTCACACCATCGCGTAATACACATACGTACATAAAATATTACATATATATTTAACAGATACCATGGATACTTATAATATTTTTTTGAGACACGAAAACGATACTGATAATGAGTTTTCACCGGTAGATATGGAATACATGGATGCATATCAGAATATATGAATGTCATGTACATAGGTGTAAATAAAATTAATACAATATCATTGATATGTAAGTTATGAGTATATAAATACTTCTATAATCAGCTTATGAGTATATAAGTATTTGTAAACTCATAACTGAAATACATACATTGAGCCAACAGAAGAAGCAACTAGTGATGTTACATTATCTTATGTAAATACTTATATAAATTACATTTTGAAATATGCATGTATAACAAAAATATCTCTGTTATGTAACTTACTGTTATAAGTGTAAACCTCTTAGGGGTCCCAACATGGGGCCCTGACTTTGGTATGTCACTTGGTATCCATTTTGGAATAAGTGATCTTGAATGATGTATATTAAATATGGATATATATTTCTGTTACACAACATAGTAACAATGAATGAAGAGAATATTCTAGAATGACACAATGTTAATATCAGGCTGTCGACTACATAGCTCATTTCCACTTGTTACAATAACGATTTTAATAATTTCATTGGGTTTGGAGATAATTATATTGTTATTACATATAATAAAATAATAATTGGAACTTATACTAATAATATTTTAGACATGATAAAATAATTATTTGATACTTTTATAGAAACAAATATGACTTATTGACACACGAAATTCTATTTAAATTTAAACTTTAATTCAATTAAACAGTTTCTAAATCAGTATTGATATAAGTGTGTCTGTGTATATCTAAGGCCGTACAAAACAATACATTTGAAGAATAATTAATTTTGAATTTTATACGCGTTTTTAGATAATTTGGATAGCATGCAGGCAGCACAACAAAATGCAAACAATGTGGTGGGGTGTCGCTAGGGTTGGCAACTTTTACGAAGATTATAAATATATTTGAAATATTTTAGTTATAATTTTCACTAGAATGTTGATGATCGTCTCAGCGAGGGTGATCAGCGCTAGTGGTCGCGGTGGGTGAGCGTGGCGGTGCGTGGCGGTCAGTTGAGCGGCAAGCAGAACATGTGCTGCAGCAGCGTGGGCTTGCGTGGCGGCAGCTCCGAGCACACCGAGTCGTAGTCCGACGACGACGACTCCCCTCCGTAGCCGTAAGCCTGCGAACCACACCATACACCACATCGGTATACGTTACTATTTTAATTAATGAGCAAGCAAAGTTTTGGTATTGGTTTCTGTGGAATTATCATTTTTTTTCAAGCTAGTTATACTGATAGTTCATCACTGCAATTTTATAGTTTTGTTTATATTTCATGGTCTAAGAGTCGATTTTAAAAAACTCTTCCAAAAGCTGTAATAATAGTGTTTCAAGGATATTAGTTGAAATAGATAATATGAACAATGATTCGTATTGTCAACAGCAGCTATGACGTGTATATGTGTGTGTGTGTGTGTGTGTGTGTGTGTGTGTGCGTGTGCACCTGCGCGTGGTGTGCGTGCAGCAGGCAGGCGTGCCGTCACACGCAGTCCTCGAGCGACATCAGCAGCGGGTTCACGTACTCGAAGCCCTCGAACTCCGACTGGTCGATGTCCGCGATCACCGACCTGCCGCACCATCACCCCACATTTATTATATTCAAAACTTTAAACGTAACTACTACTTTGAGTTTGAGTTTCAATATATTGGTACCTTTTATTACATTTTGTGTGCGTTTTTTAAAATTAAATACCACTTGTTCCAACGAAAGTTCCAGCAGTGGGATCATAAAAAGACTTATTATGGCAACACGCGGCGCTCGTATACTATTTTCAGATCCTATACTAGGCGTAAGTAAGATGTACTCACTCGTTGTCGGGCGTGAGGTGCACGGGCTCGTCGGTGAACTCCGGCGGGAAGTTGGCCAGGTCGCGCTCGCCCTCCAGCCGCGGCTTGAACGGCGGCACCACCTGCTTCTGCTCCAGCTGCACACACAGACACGAACATATTATAAAATCAACACCAATTGTTTCACTTAAAACTAATTTATATAATTAAATCGACCATCATCTATCATAATAAAATTAAAATATAAGGAAATATTAAAACATATTAATATATTAATTCATCTACTGTGCCAAAAAGACTGAAACCATGAGTAATTATTCACTAATAAATAAAAACGTCAAAACATCCTTATACCATACAGTACTATCGATATAAACTTACATTAATAAATTCCATAAAAATCGATACTAATCTATCGATACAAATAAATCGATTTTATTATATGAATATAAACCATATTATTAGTCGTATAATAATAAATATACGATAACCGATACAATAATATAATAATTATCTACATATATATGCATGTCGCACTGACCATTTCCCACTCGATGCTCTTGAAGAAGGGATGGTTGACGATGTCGAGGAAGCCGCTCTCGCCGCAGCCGAGCCGCTCCACCGGGTTCTTGTTGAGGAAGCCCTTCAGCACCGATGCCGCCTTCACCGAGAGCGAACGGGGGATACGGATCGTCTTCTCCAGAATCACCTGGAATCGTACAAGTTACATCATTGTGAATGTCATTGTCATAGTTACTCTCCCTTTTTGTGACGCCACAGAACTGCATATTTGTCGATCGCACTGGAACGTCCTACAATAAGTTTGGTGAGGCGCGGTCAGACGAGTTATGAATGTGTGCGTGGCAGGTTCGAGTGGGTGGGTACCTGGAAGAGGTAGTCCTCGGTGTTCTGGTCGGGGTTGTCGGCGGCCTGCGCGATGTCGAAGGGCGAGCGGCCGGCCAGCATCTCGTAGGTGAGCACGCCCAGCGCCCACCAGTCCACGGAGAAGCCGTACTCCTCGCCGCGCAGGATCTCGGGCGCGATGTAGTTGGGCGTGCCGCAGAACGTGGACGTGGTGTCGCCCGGCCGCACGCCCTCCTGCCGTTACATGATAAATGTCGTAAATTGATGCAGTGCTGCAGGAAGGTGGAAATCGTTCACGTGCACTGGATAAAATTTAATAATTTTGGGTGAGAAGAGAATTTATGAGCTCATATATAACAATATTGGTAAAATTTTGATAAGATGGTCAGTCGGAAGTGATTTCCACTGGTAACGTTCAGGAATTGTACGATTTAAAGGTAAGTAAAGAAATGTGTACGAGTTGCAATAGAAGAGAAGGGGAGAGTACGGGAATGGGGTACTTTAGACTATTTTTGGATGGGTGAGAATGCGATGTTTGGAGAAGGTAGTGCGGAGGGGTGTCGTCACCTTGCACATGCCGTAGTCGGTGAGCTTGATGTGTCCCTCGTGGTCCAGCAGCACGTTGTCCAGCTTGAGGTCGCGGTAGATGACGCCGCGCTCGTGCAGGAAGTGCAGCGCCAGCGAGATCTCCGCCGCGTAGAAGCGAGCGTGCTCCTCGGGCAGCCGCCGCTGCCGCTGCATGTGGAACCTGATGGATGAGCAGTAGTTTATACACCGCGCCGGGTATTTCGCCGCTTGGGTACAAGTCTACGGACCTCGAGGATCCCCTCTTTACCCGGGCAGTCTCGGGGATGTCAACCGCCTCCCGGTGCTCTCACCCCGCTGTGGAACCTGCCACTCACCGCACCGACTTTGTCTTACCGGCATTCTCGTATTTTCGGACATTTATCGATCAACCACTGTTCTAGAGTAACAACAGCGGTGTCTTTACATGTTCCCCAAAATTTTGTTCTATTGAGAGTAATACCACACTATTATGCCCTCAAACAAGAACAATAAAAGCCAATACGCAGAAACTGTACTCACATGAGATCTCCGCCTCGAACGAACTCGATGACGAAGAACAGGCGGCTGGGGGTCTGGAAGCAGGAGTGCAGTCCCACGAGGAAGGGGTGGTTGGAGGCGGTCTCGAACACGTGCTTCTCCGTCTGCACCCAGTCGATGTCCTCGTCGTCCGTCACCAGCGCCTTCTTAATCACCTTCATCGCGTACACGCGCTTCGTCCGCTTCAGCTCCACCATCAGCACCTGCGCAGGAGACATGCGGGTGAAATACCTTAACCGCTTTCAGAGACCGAAAAAGTGTCTCATGTAATAGTTGTTGAAGAAATTAATTTTCAAGACGTCACGACGATATGAACGATTAAACTTTTTAAAATATAACAATCATATGACAGTAAAATATACCACAATAAAAATAATGTGTACGGCACCTTAGCATAAGAGCCGCGTCCGATGACCCTGATGAGCTCGAAGTCCTCCAGCGAGTACTGGCGCTGTGAGCCCGGCTCCAGGTCCTCGTTGCGCACGGGGGCCGCCGGCGGCGCGGGCGGCGTCTCCGGCAGCGGCGGCTCGGGCTCCGCTCGAGACCTGTCAAGTGAAACCGAAAATAGAATATCTTTCCATCCAGTCTGAATCCTCATCATTCTTAAATCTGGATAGAAGGTAAACAAAGCGATGTCCACTATTGCTCAGTGCTCATATCTTACTTTAAATAAATAGAGTGTAGAATATTATGTATTAAATCCAAAGTCAAATTTAACATGTAATAATTTTTGCATTAATCAATAGATAAGACAATAAAATAAAAAAGGGATACACAAATCCCCCTGTGTATAGGGAACATAGAAGTAATTATGTCGAGCTGTCACCAAAACTTCATTCTCTTATAGTAAAGCCTATCTTGCGCAAACAGTTTTCGCCAGACTGACGCGCCCTGAGTCTTCGGACACATGCCCCCCATACCCATATTCTTTGAGGATTCGAGAGGATTCTTCAAG